>PVJS01021912.1:0-31046 GCA_004027185.1 Glis glis
TCTCTCTCTCTCTCTCTCTCTCTCTCTCTCTTTACTTAGTGAGGCCCTCCACAACTTCAAGAGACCCGATTTCAAAATAAAGTATAAAAAATAGGGCCGGTAGAACGCCCCTGGGTTCAATCCCCAGTACCGCAAAAAAAAAAAAAAAAGACATGCTTACTACTTTCTTTGCTGTGTAGAGAAATACAGACAATGGGAAACATGTCATCTAGAGACAAGAACAATTTAAACTGAGCCCACTGAGCGTAGGAGCATTTAATTCAAAATCTTCACATAATTTCCTTTTATTTAAACCATTATTAAGCCATATCCTCCAGCTTCTTGTGTGTGAATTTTAAGCCTCAGTGGTATTAGCTTTGAAACATACACAGCACTTCTGGGATTATATTAATTTTGGCAGTGGTACCTGTTAGTGAGGATTTGATTGCCCACAATGCAGGAGGATTTACACATGTTATTGATTTGTTGGCAAATATATTGGGTGAAAATCCCCTGATATTGGAGATAGCTGTGCATTTCAAATTTTATTGGATTTGTGGGCCATTTTCTTTTGTGATTAACTTGTGATATCTTTCTATAAATGGAAAAATCCAGATGTTAACTGCAAAAGAACATTTACTGTTATTCAGCTGTCTTGTGTCGCTGATACTCGATTACAAGTGCTTTGATTATTTTTGCTTCAATTTTGTTTTGTCATTTCAAAATCAGTCAATAGAAGAGAACATGTAAAATGTATTTTATGTTAGCTAAGCAGAGATAAATAAGCTTCTAGAAGACTAAAAGGACACAGTTATATATGCTTAATTTGCTTAGGCAAATTGTAAATAAATTTTTTTCAGATAAGTTGTCCTATATTTGTCTTTGAAAGCAAGACAATTGAGTTAACATTTATAATATATTTAATTTCAAATAAAAACATGTGTGTATATATTTTTCACATGTTGTAGTATATTTAGGTCAATTCTACTTCCAGCTGTAGTCAAATCTTCATAAAACCTGTTTTGATAAATCTCATACTGTAGATTTTTATAGCCTACTTCTATTGTGTATCATCTGATATTTCATAGTGTTAGAAGACTATTTCAAATTACAGACCCAAAGTTGTAAAAACTTAAAGCTGCTAGCATTTACAATTTAGTGATCATGGCATTAGAAATAGAATTTACTTAACCTTTGAAGTGTCCTTGGACATATGGATAAGTCCACAGAAATGTCAGTCTTTGGACCTCATGAGAGAACACTGCCTTTCAGGGAGAAACAGTTACTGGGAAAAGAAAAGAAAACACATTACCAAAGTACAGTAACAATAGGTTGGCTCAAAAAATATATGTATTTTTAAAAGGTGGCCTCACAGTGTCTTTAAGAAGAAAAGAATGAATATAGATATTTACATTAGATTTAAAATGGTGTGTTTTAGTACGCAATAGCTGTAGTAGTATTTCTCCCTCGGCTCATATTTTTTTCCCATGTCATAACTTCTTCCCTTAGGGAGTAGAGAAAAGAGACTTAGGAACCAGAAGAGTACCTAGCAAGGAGGGTCACATCAGAGATGACTGGGAATGTAGGAACTTGAATGTTTGATGTAGGAACTTGATGTTTGTGATTAATAAATGCAGAAAATGTGCACACAGAAAGGGAAGACAAGAAATGAAATTTAGCTATAACTTTATACCTGAGTATGTGCCCATGCATTTCTGAATACGTACAGCAAAATGTTTTATGTTGCAAATGGTATATATTCAGTCTGTTTTCCCCTGATTCTGTTTAAGGTAAAAGAGAGAATATGAATACTGGAAGATTCTTGTCCCTCAAAAAACTACTCTAGATAGCTGTGTATATTTTAATAAGTGATTGATTAAATCTGTCTGGTCCTCACATTATTTCAGCCCATTTCCAGTTGGTACAAAATGGATTGCTCCGATGTTAGATACCAGTACTTGTGTAGGTTCTGGGAGCCAAAGGTGGAGACTATTTACACTTGAATTTTTGAAACTACTTCCTTTTTTATCTCCAGATTCTGAACCATGACTCCATAACTTCTAACTTCTAACTTCTGTCCACACTGTTCCAAAGTGATCCCTCAGAAATCTTCTCCAAGGTTTTTAAATACTGCAAAAGCATCCTGTGGTCCACATAAAAATATATTTGATTTCTGTTATAGAAAAGATCTGGAATGTCCCCCAAAGCCTCCTGTGTTCAGGGGTGGGGCTTTTGGGAAGTGATTGGATCTTGAGTGATCTATTTGGAGGAAGCAGGTCACTGGAGGTATGCCCTGGAATGGCTCTTCTTTTCCCTGTCACCCCAAAACTCTCTTTTTCTGCTTTCCAGTTGCCAAGAACTGAGCAGGTTTCCTCCACCATACCCCTCCACCGTGGTGTTCTGAGTCACTTCAGGCCCAGAGCAATGGATCCAGCCAAATATGGCCAGAATCCTCTGAAACCATGAGCCAGAATAAATCTTTCCTCCTCTAAGTAGTTCTTGTCAGGTAGCATCTAGCACATTCTGGTGGAAATGTTACCCCCAAGACAGTGGCACTGTAGACCATTAGGTTGCTTTAAATATATTTTGCAAGTCATCAAGCCTGAACAGCTTTTCACTTAACCATCCCTAATGCCCAAGGCTGCATTGAGGATCCCTTCTTTATCTTCTCATGTCATTTTATGTGTACTCTTAGGAGAATAAACATAAAAGTACTTTAGGAGAGTACTTTCTGTATTGCATTGTAATTACCTAAGTTTCCTGCTTCTCCTCAACTATAAACTCATATCTTATGCATCACTGTACCCCAAGGCCCAGGACAGTGTCTAACACAGAGAAATGCATACTTGCTCAATGTACAGACTGGTAAGATTATTTATTCAGAGCTGCATAAAGCCCAACTTCACTCTTCTCATTTACAAACAATGACAGTCTCTGTACCAGGTAAATTTATCCAGTCTCCTCTTTGAGTCATCCTGCCTGAAGTAATCGGTATGCCTTAGGACTTATTCTGGACTGCCTGTTTTTGATTCTGAGATCAAACATTTACCAGCAGTATAAATTTGGGGAAATCAAAACTTTGTGCATTGCTTCTCTCATATATGAAAAGATTCCAATTGTTATAAGAGCTAATCATAGGGTTATTGGAAAATTAAGTGAGTTACATGCACAAATTGGTGAATTTTATTAGCTAATGCAATCATGTACTGCATAGTAATACTTCACTCATGACAAGCCTCAGATATGATGGTGATCCCACATGATTATAATGGAGCTGAAAAATTCCAAATCCCAGTGACATCAGAGCCATCAGAATGTCATAGTGCAATGCATGACTCACATGTTTGTGGTGATGCTGGTGCAAACAACTCTATTATGCTTCCAATTGTATACATATATAGCACATACAATTGCATATAGTACATAATACTTGATAATGATAATAAATGACTATTACTGGTGCATGTATTTATTATGCTATATATTTTATTAATTTAGAGTGCACACCTTATTTTTAAAAGTTAACTGTAAAGTAGCCTCAGGCAGGTCCTCCAGGAGGTATTCCAGGAAAAGGCATTGTTATCATAGATGACAGCTGCATGTGTGTTATTGTCCCTGAGGACCTTCCAATTGGACAGGATGTGGAGCAGGAAAACAGTAACACTGATAAAGCTGACCCCATGGAGGACTAGGCTAATGTATGTGCTTATGCCTTATTTTTAACCAAAAATCTAGTAAAATAAATAAAAATAGAAAAAGGCTTATAGAATAGGATATTAAAAAGAATTTTTTCTACAGCTATATTATGTGTTTAAGTTTTAAGCTAAGTATTATTATAAAATAATCAAGAGGTTAGAAGTAAAGGTGTATAATGTTTTAAAAAAAAGTGACAGAAAGCTCAGGTTAATTTATAATTGAGAAAAGAAATTTTGTTATGAATTTAATGTAAACAAATTGTACAGTGTTTATATAGTCTACAGTAATGCCTGAGGTCTTCACATCCACTCACACTCACCAGCTTACCCAGAGCAACGTCCAGTCCTGCAAGCTCCATTCACAGGAAGTGCCCTATCCAGGTGTGCCATTTTTAATTAGGTGATGACAGAGATAGATGATAGATACAGATAGATAGATGATAGATAGATAGATAGATAGATAGATGATAGATAGATAGATAGATAGAGATAGATAGATAGATGATAGATGACAGATAGATGATAGATAAGAGAGGAGAGAATATTTACCATTGTCTTACAGAATTTAATACAGTAACATGAGGAGCAGTAGGCTATACCCTGTAGCCTAGGTGTATATTAGGCCATCCCATATCGGTTTGCACGAGTACACTATGAGGCTCCAGGGTGATGAAATGACGCATTTCTCAGAATGTCTCCCTGTTGTTAACTAATGTACAACTATATATTAATTTCTGTTGTCCTGTTTTCCCATTTCTTAATTACTTTCTCTGTCCCTTTAATTATGCTTCTGAGCTCATACACTGAGATTTTATTTTCAGTGTTTGTTTTTGTTTTGTTTTGTTTTATGCTGGGGATTGAACCCAGGGATGTTGTAACTCTGAGCTACACCGTCAGCCCTTATTAATTAATTAATTAATTTATTTATTTATTTATTTATTTTGAAACAGGGTCTCCCTAAGTTGCAGAGGCTGGCTTTGAACCTGTGATCCTCCTATATCAGCTTCCCAAGTACTGGATTGCAAGCATACACCAACACACTTGGCCACAGTCTTGTATTTTTTATTTTCAAAATTTTCTTTCTGTTTTGCCATACAACTAACTGCTAATTCTTTGCTGAGGCATTCTCTTTTTCATTGTTTAAAATATGTTTTTATTTGCTTATTTAAAATATGCTTGCTTATTAAAATATTTTCTTATTAAAATATGCTTTTTATTTGCTTATTCAATTGAAACCTGGGCCTTTTTGTATTGTTACAAGGTTCTGGATTTTTATTTAACCTTATGTTTTAACTGGCTTTCTCTACTACCACTTTGTGAAGGGAGGCAGGAGTAGTACATCGCTATGGCGGGTAGAATTATATAGACTTATGGAAACCCAGAGCTTTCATCACTCCCAGCAGTGTGGAAGCTCTCTGAACTCTGGAGCGAATGATACCATGTGGAGAGTCAGCACAGGTGAGTCTCTTCTGGCATCTCTCCAGCAAGAAAGGGGAGGACACCTTCTTACTGTTGTGTGGATGGAGAAGGAAGTCCAGGCTCTCCAAGTGGCTTCCACCAACACGACAGGGGTGCAGGGGAGAAGAGAGAGACTTTATTTCCAGAAGTGGGATAAGGGACCCAACTCCCTACTTGACCTTCTCTGGCCTCACTCCAGTGAGGGGTTGGTGTGCATGTAGACTTTCTGTTTTGTTGGTGTGGGCATTAGAGAAGAACAATTTTTTTTCCTTTGGTGTTTGCCTGGGGTAGACCTGTTATTAGCTACAAATTTTATGTCTTGCTAAGCTTCCCCTTTCATGGTCCTATGGCTAAAGAGAGCAAGTTAAGTTTTGTTGGGGTTTTTATTAGTCTAGGGCCACTGGTACTTCTGGTTTTCCAGCCTCTTCTACTCCAAGTTGGAGATATTTGAGACAAAAATGTAACCTAAGAAATTTATCATTGTGCTGTTTCTTGGGTTTATGTCATATATAATGTCCAGGGATGCAAATCATACTTAGAAGGAAGAATAAGGAAAAGAGCATCTATTCCATCTTCCCAGAACAGGAAGTCTTCTTTAGTTTTCTTTTAATATTTTAATATATTCATTATCTTTAAAAGTTTGTGTTTACTAGTTACTAGTTTACTAGTTAATGCAAAATGAAAGTGAAATCATTTTGGTTTTACTAATTTAAATGGTGAAAATGCCATGACAAACTTCTCTATTTCTTTTTTTAAAAATTACTTTAAAAAAAGTAATGAGTATTATAACTGAGGTATCTATTGTTTTCACTGTCTTCAAATTTCTGCATTTATTTATCACTTGGGCAATATTGAAAAATGTAAGAAATTATATAAATGCATCTTAAGAGTAACTTTCTATTTTGTAATTACTTAGAATACTCTGGACTTGGCTTTTCTTTTTGTAAGTTCATGTATTTAATGCCATATAATTTTAAATGTCTATAGGTTTTTATTATTATTATATAGAATTTTTTTTTGTGGTACCGGGGATTGAACGCAGGGGCTTCTACCTCCATGCTACACCCCTGGCCCTATTTTTTTATACTTTATTTTGAGACCGGGTCTCACGAAGTTGCGGAGGGCCTCACTAAGGAGAGAGAGAGAGAGAGAGAGAGAGAGAGAGAGAGAGACAGGGAAAGAGAGAGAGAGAGAGAGAGCTGAGGCTGGCCGCGAACCCGGATCCTCCGGACTCCGCCTCCCAAAGTACTGGGATTACAAGCGTGCGCCACCACGCCTGGCCATAGGATTATATTTTTGTTTCAAAGTTCTTATACATTACACATCATTAATTAAATATGTTCACCAATTATTTTCAGTGGAGTCAAGGGCTGCTTCTTCCAGGAAATTACATAGTACTCACCTAGGCAGTTTTTCAAAATAGAATAGAATAGCACCACCCCAAAATAAAGATAAAAATTTCCAAAGTGATTTTTCAGAAATTTTATTTACCATTTTAAAAATCTGTTTTTGATAATGATATCTATATACATTATTATTAGACAGTTCACAAAAGTTAAGATAAATTATATATTTTCCATTTTAAAATATTCAAAACATTTTATCACATTTTTGTTATTAGTCAAATGCTTTATATTTTGTCTTAGCACACAGGTAACATAGTACATCCTGCCATGGAAAACACAGAATTTTTACTTTCTCTTCCTTGGTAATGTCATAACATTTTCTATGAATCTTAACGTTACTCACACCAAAATATATGAATACATTTAAAACCAAAATTTTGGTGCTCAGAAATTATTTTTTGTTCCTACCCTTAATGGTTCTAATTCTTCAAGTGGATTCTATTTTATGACACATGTTTTCATTAATATGCACAACTTAGGGAGTAGTGGGGACACAAAAGGGACTCCAATGACAGCGGAGAACCCTCAGTGGTGCAAGGGAAGGGGTACAAGGGAAGGGGAAGGGGAAGAAAGTAGTGAATCTATGGAATTACTGTCATAAACAATGTGTATATATGAGATTATACCAACATCACTCTCAGTGCTACATGTGGGGGGGAGGCGGGGTGGGGAGGCACGGAGAGAGGCAGGGGGGAGGGACACCAAGAGCTGTGTGCATGTATGTTAACACCAAACTGATACTCATTGTGATGTGAGACTACAATGCACCAATAAAAACATAAAAAAATTAAATAAAATAGAAGTGGTTTTCCATTTTTATCCACCCTAAAAATCAATAAAAAATTGGAATTAGATTCTCTACAGGAAATACCAGAAAGCTAACAGCACTTGTCCCCATAACAAATCTCAAAATACATATCAATTAAAAATAGAAATGTGATATGTTACAAGACCACTTATCTTGGAGTAAGGTCTGGCACGGTTTGCATTTGAGCTCTGTTGCATATAAATTGTATGACCTTAAGCAAGATTTTTTCTGTAAAGTTCATTTTATCATTCATAAAATGGCAATTATAATATTTTGTTGTCTTCAGATGTGAAAGGATGTAGTACATGTGAGTTGGACGTTTTGTATAAATTCTAATTTGGGGATAAATTTTTTTCTGGAAAAAAGGTAATGAGTACATAATGGGTAAAATGAACCAGTATTTCAAGATTATGGTTCTAATTGTAGATTTAACATGGAAAACAGACAAATTGAGCTTGAAACAACTTGTCATATCAAAATATATGGAAACTATTATGGGCAAAAGACCCAAGAACCAATCTGAAAAAGCTGCCCTGATATAAGTACATATGCTATACAGTAGTCCCATCTCATTCACAGGGGATATCTTCCAAGACTCCCAGTAGATGTCAGAAAGAACAGAGAGGGCCAAACAGTACATACACTGCTTCTTTCTCTATATAAATCTAAGATAATAAGTTTCTCTTTCGCATATCCAAGTTGCTAGCATCACTACCCTTATACTTTGGGGCTATTACTAAGTAAAATAAGGGTTCCTTGAACACAGCCCTGTGATACCATGACAGCAGAGCTGAGACTGAGATGGCTGCAAAGTGACTAATGGGCAGGTAGCACATACAGTGCAGACACGCTGGACAAATGAATCATCCATGTCCCAGGCATGTCAGAGTTGACAGGATGACATTTCATCATACTACAACCATAAGGCCATAATATTTAAAACTTCAAAAATTGTTTATTTCTGAAATTTTCCATTTAATATTTTTGGACTGCAGATAACTGAAATCCTGGAAAGCAAAACCATGAAAAGTAAAATTGTAAATAAGAGAAAACCACTGTAAGTATGGATGGTCCCCAATCTACAATGGTTCTATTGAAGATTTTAGACTTTACAATTGAGAAAAAAAAGCTATATGCATTTGGTAGCCATACATTGAGTTTTGAATTTCGATTTTTTTCCAGGCTAGTGTTATGTGGTAAGAGAGTCTCATGCACTGCTGGGCAGCAAGGCACAGCACTCAATCAGCCACTCAATCACAAGAGTAAACAACCAATACTCTATAGTGTATTGTGTTGCCAAGCTATCATGCTCTGTGGGTTAGGTGTATTAAATGCATTTTCTTCTTACACTATTTTCAGCTTACAATGGGTTTATTGAGACATAATCCTGTTGAATGCCATGGAGCATCTGTACAATTTTAGAGAAAATAGAATACAAAAGAACAGGATTGCTGTCAGCATGAAGAGGCAACATAATTGTTTATCAGCAAAATCCTAAATATCTGAAGCCAAATTTGTATAATACTAGAATCAAGTTTAATTAAAAACAAGTAACTTACAAGAAAAAACACACAAAGAAACCTATAGATTAAAAATAGCTTATAAAGCAGATAGTTAAACATTATAGCAAAAGCACTGTTAATATAAAGAGGGTAATCTATTAAGAAGATATAACAATTCTAAATGTGTATGCATTTAAAATACAGGCTTCAAACATAAAAGCAAAACTAAGCTAAAGGATCAAAGCTAGGATAAACTAAATTCCCAAATGTACTGTAAAAATTTAACATTTTATTGAGCATACTTCCTACAGTAACTTATAGAAAATGTGATAGAAGAACAGATATTTGAAAATGGTGAGTAAAACACTTGATTTAAATGTGTGGAAAACTACATCTAAACATGTTTATCAATGTATACATTGCATTTATCAAAATTGGTCATGTGCTATTAAATTATCTTTATATATGTTGAATTAATATTTTTAGTTTGCTGAGAAATACAAGCATATTAATGGTATTGAAATGTATTAGTAGTTTTGCCGTGTGCCTCAAATTCCATTTCACAGCAAAAGTGGAGAACTGTATGTAAAGGAATTATAACTAGTTCTTATATTTTAGGGGCTTTAACCAGAATCTCCTAGCTGGTGTTAGGAATGTTGGCTTAATTTCCAGACCTTTTTTTTTTTGTTGTTTTTTTTACCATGGTATGTTTTTAAAGTTCCAGTCTGATTAGTGCCCGGTCAGCCTGACTGCTAATGCATCTCTGACTGAGATATTTTTGTTTGGTTTTGTTTTTTAAAATCATGTATTTGATACAAAGTATTTTACTGATCTCAATGGGAATGGTGTAAAAAACTGGAAAGGACTTATGTGATATGTACCATAGTTAATAAATCAATCTTGTAAGCCTCCCCCCAAAAAATTGGTCATGTGGTGGGTCTTCTCTTAAAAGCAAAATAACAAATATCAAATTTCAGATAATCATACAGATTATGTTTTCTAACTACAGTGGAATCAAGTTAGAAATAAATAACAAGAATATAAAATATCCAAATATTTAAATAATTAAGCAATATACTTCTTTAAAATATATAAAAGAAGATATCACAAAGAAAATAAGAACATATTTTGATTTAAGTAGAAATGAAAAGAGGACAGCAAAACTGTGACTTGCAGCTAATATTACTTTTAAAAGAAAATTTATAACCTAAAATGAATAGAAAAGAAAGAAGACTTTAAAAATGGTTAAGTATCCATCTCAAGAATGTAGGGTTGAGGGAAGCAGAGAGAAATTCATATAAAGAGCAAAAAAACATTTTTTTGTGGTACTGGGGATTGAACTCAGGGGCATTTTCCCTCTGAGCTACACCCCCAGCCCTATTTTGTTTTTTATTTTGAAACAGGGTCTCACTAAGTTGCTGAGGGCCTCGCTAAGTTGCTAAGACTGGCCTCAAACCTGTGATCCTCCTGTCTCAGCCTCCCAAGTACTAGATTGTAGGAATACACCATCATATCCAGCTAATAGTAAAATTTTAGTTAAATTTAAAGCATGGATAACAGAGAACAATTAAGAAAATCAAGTTTGTCCTTTGAAAATTTTTACAAACCTGATAAATTCCTGGCAAGACTAGTCAAAATAAAAAGAGAAGAGGCATGAAATACCAAAATCACGAATAAAATAGGGACATTACAATGCACCATACAAATTAAAATTATATAAGGCATTATATAACTTTATGCAAAAAATTTTAAAATTTAGATGAAATGGAAAAATTCTCTGAAAAATACAAAATTAAGTTGAATGTGATGAAAACTACATCCAAAAATACATCCAAACTACAGCCAATCTACATCCAAATATTGTATTTTTTCTCTCAAAAATATAATTCATCAAAACTACATAAGAAGTGTTAGGAATGTTAATTACTGAATTATTACTAAATTAATAACTGTATTTTCATTGCTTCCAACAACAAAGTAACAACAACAAATTGGCCTTCACAACAAAAGACTTCACAACAAAAAAAAACTTCACAAGTGAAGTCTTTCAAACATTTAAATAAGAAATAACAACATTCTTACCCAAACTCTTTCAGGGAATAGTGCAAAAGGGGACCTACTTCTCAAACCATTTTCTGTGGGCAGCATAAATGCTTAGATCTGACAAGCACATTTCAATATATAAAAACTAAAATAAAAACCTGTCTCATAAGTTTAGATGAAAGAATTAAGAAAGATGTTACTAGAACAAATTCAGCAATTACAATAATAATATATTACAATTAAATTTCATTAGACATAATAAATTCTATGACCATTCATGATTTTTAAAAAATCCTTAGTCTGATAAAATATATCTAAAAAGCCTACTGCTTTGTGTGAAATATTAAGAGCTTTCTCCAGCTATCAGGAATTAAATAAGGACCCACTGTGCCTATTTACTTATAATATTATTTTGAGGTCCTAGCTGGGGCAATAACTCAAGGAGAATATATGAAAAGTTAAAAAAGTTGTGAGATAGGAATGTATAACCTTATTAAAAACATCCTTTATGGCCTCAGCAGAAACTGATTCCCAGACAGTATGTCAGTGATCTCTGTTACCAAATTTCCTTCCTACAATCTGCACAAGGTGGATCAAGTTTTTTCCTGTCTTAAAGATCTCAGTTTGAAGAAATTTCAATGTAGCACCCCCTGTGAGTGATCAGAGGATTCATCCACAAGGCCCACGGCCCTGCTTTGTGCACCGGGTCTAGCTAACCTTTATGATAAAGCATTTTCTTTTTTTTTCTGGTTTTCTTTTTTATATTCATTTATTTGTGCATTGTAATTATACATTTTGATACACATCAGGGTAGGAGCATCATACATGCACACATTGCTCATTTAGCCCTCCCTAAAATCCCACTCTATTCCTTCCCTCCTCCCTCCCTTTCGTGCTCCGCATAGTGATTGAGTCTTATAAGTTTGTGTATATACATCATGTGCTATAGTGTGTTTCCCTCCACTCCCCTCCCAACTCCCTCAGTTAGGTCACCTTCTTTGTTCATCTAAAGTTTTCTTCTTCTTTGTTGGGAGTTCCTTCTAAGTCCCATTCTATCTAGCTTCCACATATTAGGGGGGACATCCGACTTTTCACTCTTAGTGACTTACTAATTTCACTTAGCATAATGTTCTCCAGTTCTCTCCATTTCCACGCAAATGATGTAATTTTGTTCTTTGTGGCCATATAAAATTCCATCGTGTACATATCCCATAGTTTTGTGATCCATTCATCTGTCGATGGACACCTTGGTTGGTCCCAAAGTTTGGCAATTGTGAATTGTGCAGCTATAAACATAGATACACATGCATTAGTCTGGTAGTTTGGGTCCTTTTGGATAGATGCCTAGAAGTGGTATTGCTGGGTCATACAGTAGGTTCATTCCCATTCTTCTGAGGATCCTCCACACTGTTTTCCACAGCGGTTGCACTAATTTGCAATCCCACCAATAGCGTAGTAGAGTTCTTACTTCTCCACATCCTCGCCAGCATTTGTTGTTGTGTTTTTTTTGTTTGTTTGTTTGTTTGTTTTTTGCGGAACTGAGGATTGAGCCCAGGGGCATTCTACCTCCGAGATACACCCCCAACCCTATTTTTTATACTTTATTTTGAAACTGGGTCTCACGAAGTTGCGAAGGGCCTCACTAAGTAGCTGAGGCTGGCTGCGAACCCGGATCCTCCGCCTCCCAAGTACTGGGATTACAAGCGTGCACCACCAGGCCCGGTGTTGGTGTTTGTGTTTTTAATGATTGCCATTCTAATTGGGCTTAGGTGAAATCTCAGGGTGGTTTTGATTTGCAATTCTCTGATTGCTAATGAAGTTGAACATTTTTTCATACATTTATGAGCCATTTGTATTTCTTCTTCTATGAAGTATCTATTTAGTTTACTTGCCCATTTTTTGATTGGATTATTTGTTTTTTTAGTGGTAATTTTCTTAAGTTCCCTGTATATTCTAGATATGAGTCCTTTATCTGAGGAGTAGCTGGCAAAAATCTTCTCCCACTCTGTCGGCTCTCTGTTGAGGTTCTTGCTTGTTTCCTTTGCTGCACAAAAGCTCTTTAGTTTAATGCAATCTCACATATTGATCCTCATTTTAGTTTCCTGTGCCTTTGGGGTCTTGTTGAGGAAGTCTTTACCTGTGCCTATGTGTTGAAGTGTTGGGCCTATGCCCTCTTCTAGTAGCTGCGAGGTCTCTGGTCTGATTTCTAAGTCTTTGATTCATCTTGAATTGACTCTTGTATAAGGTGAGAAAGTGGGGTTTATTTCTATTTGTCTGCATATGGTTAGCCAGTTTTGCCAGCACCATTTGTTGAAGAGGCTATCCTTTTTCCAGTGGGTGTTTTTAGCCCATTTGTCAAAAATCAATTGGCTGTAGGTGTGTGGGTTTGTTTTGGAGTCTTCTATTCTGCTCCATAGGTCTATGTATCTGCTTTTCTGCCAATACAATGCTGTTTTTATTATTATGGCTTTGTAGTATAGTTTGAAGTCAGGTATTGTGATGCCTCCTACATGGTTCTTGTTGCTGAAAACTAATTTGGCTATTCTGGGTTTTTTGTTGTTCCAAATGAATTTAAGGACAGATTTTTCTATGTCAGTGAAGAATGACTTTGGTAATTTAATGGGTGTTGCATTGATTCTGTACAGTACTTTTGGAAGAATAGCCATTTTGAGGATATTTATTCTGCCTACCCAAGAACATGGGAGATCTTTCCATCTTCTAAGATACTCTTCAATTTCTTTTTTCAATGTCTTATAGTTTTCCTTGTAGAGGTCTTTTACCTCCTTGGTTAGGTTTATTCCCAAGTATTTTATTGTTTTGGGGGATATCGTGAGTGGAAATGTCTTCTGGATTTCTTTTTCAGTGGACTTATGGTTGGCATACAGAAAAGCTTCTGATTTTTTAAGACTGATTTTGTATCCAGACACTTTGCTGAATTTGTTGATCAGTTCTATGAGCCTTTTAGTTGAGTTTACTGGATCTTCTAAGTATAATATCATGTCATCTGCAGATAGAGATAGTTTAAGTTCCTCCTTTCCTATTTGTACTCCTTTTATTTCCTTCTCTTGCCTTATTGCTCTGGCTAGAGTCTCAAGGACTATCTTGTAAAGGAGTGGTGACAGCAGACATCCTTGTCTTGTTCCTGTTTTTAAAGGGAACTCTCGAAGTTTTTCCCCATTTAGTATGATGTTGGCTGTGGGTCTATTGTTTATTGCCTTTATGATGTTGAGGTACGTTCCTTCTATTCCAATTCTCTGCAGTGTTCTTATCATGAATGGGTGTTGGATTTTGTCAAATGCTTTTTCAGCATCTATTGAAATGGTCGTGTGATTTTGGTCATTAGTTCTGTTTATGTGGTGGATTACATGGATTGTTTTTCGTATGTTGAACCAGCCTTGCCTCCCTGGAATGAACCCAACTTGGTCATGATGTATGATTTTCATGATGTGGTTTTGAATGCATGTTGCTAGTATTTTGTTTAGAAGTTTTGCATCTAAGTTCATCAATGATATAGGTCTGTAGTTTTCTTTTCTTGAGCTGTCTTTGTTTGGTTTTGATATTAGTGTGATGCTGGCTTCATAGAATGTGTTTGGGAGAGTCCCATTTCTTTCTATTTCACGGAATAGATTGAGGAGTATTGGGATTAGTTCTTCTGTAAATGTTTTATAAAATTCACTTGGGAAGCCATCTGGACCTGGGCTTTTCTTTGATGGTAGGCTCTTTATTGCTGCTTCAATCTCGTTAATTGCTATTGGTCAATTTAAATTTTCTATGTCTTCATTTTTTATTTTTTTGCGGTACCGGGGATTGAACCCAGGGGCATTCTACCTCCGCACTATACCCCCGGCCCTATTTTTTATGCTTTATTTTGAAACCGGGTCTCACAAAGTTGCGGAGGGCCTCACTAAGTGGAGAGAGAGAGAGAGAGAGAGAGTGAGAGAGAGAGAGAGAGAGGGAAAGAGCTGAGGCTGGCTGCAAATCTGGATCCTCTTGTCTCCACCTCCCAAAGTACTGGGATTACAAGCATGTGCCAAAACGCCCGGCCTTTCCTATGTCTTCTTGATTCAACTTAGGAAGGTTGTACGCGTCTAGGAATTTGTCAATTTCTTCTAGGTTTTCCATTTTTTTGGAGTATAGTTTTTCAAAGTAGTTTCTGATTATCCTCTGGATTTCCATGCTGTTGGTGGTAATATCACCCTTTTCATCTCTTATTTTAGTAATTTGGGTTGATTCTTTCTTTCTTTTGGTTAGGTTGGCTAGTGGTTTATCTATCTTGTTTATTTTTCAAGGAACCAGCTTTTGGATTTGTGAATTTTTTGTATTGTTTTGTTATTCTCTACTTCATTGATTTCTGCTCTGATTTTAATAATTTCCTGTCTTCTACTAGCTCTGGGGTTAGACAGTTCCTGTTTTTCAAGGGCTTTGAGGTGTGTCATTAGGTTATTTATTTGATTTTCTGTTCTACTTATGTGGGCACTCAGTGCTATGAATTTTCCTCTTAATACTGCCTTCAGGGTGTCTCAGAGATTTTGATATGTTGTGTCTCTGTTTTCATTTGTTTCTAGGAATTTCTTGATTTCTCCCCTTATTTATTCTCTGACCCATTCCTCATTCAGTAGTGTGGTATTCAGTCTCCACGTGTTTATGAGGTTTCTCTGGGTTTTCCTATAGTTGATTTCTAGTTTCATTCCATTATGGTCTGAAAAGACACAGGGGATTATGTCACATTTTTTTAACTTGCTAGTACTCACTTTGTGGCCTAGGATATGGTGTATTTTAGAGAAAGTTCCATGAGCAGCTGAAAAAAAATGTGAATTCAGCTGTAGTTGGGTGGAATATTCTGTATGTGTCTACTAGGTCCATTTGGTTTATGGTGTTCCTTAGGTCTGAGGCATCTTTACTGACCTTTTGTCTTGAAGATCGATCTAGTGGTGTGAGAGGGGTGTTGAAGTCTCCCAATATTATTGTATTGGGATCTATGTGTGATATAATATTGTGATGAGTTTCTTTTATGTTAGTGGTTGTACCTATGTTTGGGGCATAAATATTGGCTATTGTTATATCCTCTTGCTGGATTGTTCTTTTACCAGTAAGAAATGACCTTCTTTGTCTCTTCTGATATGTTTAGGTTTGAAGTCTAATTTGTCTGATATCATAATTGCTACTCCTGCTTGTTTTTGAGTTCCATTAGCATGGATTACCTTGCTGCATCCCTTCACCTTCAGTTTGTGCGTATCTTTACTTGTAAGGTGTGTTTCTTGCAGGCAGCATATAGATGGATTGTGATTTTTAATCCATTTTGCCACCTTATGTCTTTTGATTGGGGAGTTGGGGCCATTCATATTCAGCGTGATTATTGAGAGATGGGTTTTCATTCCTAACATTTTGAGTTTTAATTTCTGTTTAAGATAGTGTTTGTTCTTTGCCTAGTTGTTTGTTTGATGGGAATCACTGTTTCTCTGTTTCTCTGGTTCTGGTGTTTCCTTATTATTTCTTCTTTGTAATTAATCTCTTTGAGCATTTTCTCTAGTGCTGGTTTGGAAGATATAAAGTCTTTCAGCTTCTGTTTGTCATGGAAGGTTTTTATTTCTCCATCGAATTTGATAGATATCTTTGCTGGGTAGACAAATCCTAGTTGGAGATTGTTTTCTTTCAGAGCTTGGAATATGTGGCTCCAGTCCTTCCTGGCTTTCATGACTTGGTTTGGAAGGTGGGGAGTGATTCTTTTTGGTTTGCCTCTGAATGTTACTTGCTCTTTTGCTCTCGCTGCCTTTAAGATTCTCTCCTTGGCCTCTACATTAGTCAGTTTGATTATTATGTGGCATGGTGAATCTCTTCTCTGATCCTGTCTATTGGGGGTTCTATATGTTTCCTTTACCTGTGTAACGACCTCTCTTTCTATGTTTGGAAAATTTTCTAATATTGCTTCTCTGAATAGATTATATATTCCTTCAGTTTCAGCTTCTAATCCCTCTTGTATGCCTATTATTCTTATGTTTGCTCTTTTGACTGGCTGATATCTCCTCAATGTCCAATTCATGCTGTCAAATTATTTTTTCTAATTTATATACTACATGTTCATTTTTGGAGAGGTCATCTTCTAAGAGTGAGATTCTGTTTTCCATGTGGTCTAGTCTATTGTTGATGGTCTGTATTGATGCCTTCATTTGAATTATAGCATCCTTCACTTCCTTCAGAGCTTCTTTTTGATTCCTACTTATTTGATCCTTCATTTCTATCAGTCTGTCTCTGAATTCTTTTAGGAAATCCTGTATCATTTCCTCTATTGAAGTTCTGAATTGTCCTTCTGGCAATCTTTGCACTTCTGAGTTGCAGGTTCTGTTGTTGTGGGATTGTGGGGGCTCATTGTTTCTTTGCTATTCTTTCTTTTCATTTTTCAGGTTTCTTATGTTTATACCTTTGTTGCTTTTGGTAGTTCTCTCTCCTACTCTGTAGTTATCCTATGTCTAATCCCTCTCACTTTATGGTTTCTTATCCTGGAGGTAGATAGTTGCTACTAGGTGAGCCTTAAAGGTGAATATTCTTTCCTGAATGGTTATTCTCAGTATAATGTCCATTTGCTCAGTATAATGTCCATTTGTAGGCCCAATTCTTGATCTCCTTCAGTTATTGGGACCCTTGCCTGGTGCCTCTCACTACCTGTGCAAGTGACCAGTGCCACTATTGCCCTTCTCTCTGCAAGCGTGGTTCTCTGTGGTCTCTACTTGGGCTGTCCCTATGTCTCTCTCTATCTACACCTATGGCAGGTGTCACCAGCAGGGGGCCCTGGGCTTGTATCTCTCTTTGCCTACAGAAGCCGTGGGTGTCACCATGCCCCTATTCTGTGTAAACACGGAATCTACACCTATGGCAGGTGTCACCAGCAGGGGGCCCTGGGCTTGTGTCTCTCTTTGCCTACAGAAGCCGTGGGTGTCACCTTGCCCCGATTCTGTGTAAACACAGAACTCCACGTTTTCCACAGAGAGGGCTGGTTTGGTCCAATTTTCCCTGGTACCACAGCTGTATGTCCTATGGTGCTCCCCGGGGACTCTACAAGGTTGCTGCGACCCGCGGACTGCAAGTCTGTCCCACTCAAATGTCACCAGGGACTGTCTGCTTATCCACGTGTCTACCGTGTCCCATAGCAGACCCCACTCCCGTCTCTGCCAGGGTAATCCACACTGTCCCAGACCCCGCGAGTCCCTGTGGCCATGCTGTGTGGTCTCCCCTGGGGCGGCTCATTGACTTACGGTCTCGTTGAGCACTGCTCTTAATCTCTGGGGTGGGGGATGGGCTCAGTCGCTGCCACAGGTTCTGGTCTGGCCTCTGGTCCCTGGGGACTCTGCCGAGTGTGGGTCAAACTGCTGCACGCACCCATCGCTGATGCAGTTGCTGGTTTTCGAAGAGCTCCCTGGCTTCTTTGTTGGTGGCCTGCAGAAGCCGCAATGTCAGTTGCTGTCTGATCAAGATGGCGCTACTGCCGCTTCTGCCAACGCAGCAGTTCGGGTCTGTGTCTCGTGTGGAACAAGTCGCTGCTTGCCTTCGTTGCTGCTATTCTGCAGCTGCTGGATGAACAGCAGGTCACTGGCATCTCTGCTGTACTTGCGCAGGAGCCACAATGCTGGCAAAGTCCTGCCAAGATGGTGCCGATGCAGCCGCTGTGGCCACCACTGTTTGGTGTCTTGAGTATGAAGGAGCCGCTGCTTGCTCTCTCGTCTCTGCTGATCTGCAGTTGAACTCACAGCAGGTCTCTGGCTTCTCTGCCAGTGGTGTGTGGAAGCCACAATGCCGGTAGCGGCCAGCGTGGACTGGCCAAGATGGCGCCACCACTGTCCCTTAAGTAAGGCGCTTGGAGCTTTTTACTTCCCTCTGCCTTGTCTTCTGGCTTTGATTCCGTCACGTTTCAAACCCTTCGTTGTTTACTTCAAGTTTTTGTTGCTTTTCTTCTGTGGAGAAGTTGCTTTCACGGAGATTGAGATCCAAATCTCAGAGAGATCATAGCATGGTATCTCCCTTAGTTGCCATCTGAGATTCTCTGATAAAACATTTCCTATAGAACTGGGATTTAAGTCAACTGGAAATCTTAACATAGAGCCTCTCAGTGCTTCTGTAGGTTTTCTTCCAGACTCAAGCAACATGTACAAACATGTACTCACTTTACAGGTGTAGGTAAATGCTTTCTACTTTTTGTAAAAAATGAAAAAATAAAACACATGCACAAATAAATAGTAGCTATATGTGGTGATGGATGTGTCAAGTACTTGGATTGTGAGAAGAATTTCACAATATATATCCACATCAAATCATCACATTCCACACCTTTAATACAGACAATGTCAACTGTATCTCAATAAAGATGAAAAGAAAAAATAATGTGCTAAAATATTTATGTAAACATGCTTATGACATTACTTAAGAACATGTTTACACTTTTGACAAAGTGAGGTGAAGCATTGTCAAAAAATTTCACCTTTTGGGGAAATTAGAGGATAATGTATCCCTTAAAATCCTTTTACAACTTCTAGTACAGTTCTATTAAAAATAGTATCAATGAGCATCAATTATCTAGAAATAAATCTAGTGAATATATGGCAAACTTCTACACCAAGATGTTAAAAATTATTAATCCAAAAAATTAAAGAAAACAAAGAATGGGGTGTGCCACCCTCATAGAATGACTCAATGTAATAAAGATATTGGATAAATTGTGGAACATTTCCATAATAAAATATTCTTCAAAATGAACACAAAAGAATCTCATAGTTTATCAAATAAAAAGGGTGAACACAGCTGGGTGTTGGGTGCACATCTCTAATCCCAGTTCTTGGGAGGCCAAAACAGGAGGATTGCAGGATAGAGGCCAGCATAAGTTAGCAAGACCCTGTTTCAAAGTAAAAAATAAAAGGGGCGGGGTGGGAGGGGCCGGGTGTGGTGGTGCACACTTGTAATCCCAGTACTTGGGAGGATGAGACCATAGGATCCGGGTTCGCAGCCAGCCTCAGCTACTTAGTGAGGATTAGTGACCTTCTAAGAAGAGATGTGAGAAAGGTCACTCCCTCTCCCCCTGCTTGCCACCATGCAAGACCCTGTTTTAAAATAAAGAATAAAAAATAGGGCTGGGGGTGTAGCTAGGAGATAGAATGCCCCTGGGTTCAATCCCCAGTACCCCCCACACACATGAATATAAAAGAAAGAAAGATTACATTCTGCTTTATTTCATATATATATATATATATGAATTACATACACACACACACACACACACACACACACACATATATATATATATATATATATATATTCCAAAACAGATAAGCAAATCTATGGATAGGAAGTCACTCAGCTCTAGTTCCCTTTGGTGGAACAACAGTGACTGCAGAGGATAAGAGGAAAGTTGCTGGGGCCCTGATGATACTCTGCCTTTGCACATGAGCAATGTTAAAATGGATGAGTTCACTTTACAACATATTACTTTCATTTAACTTGCTTATGTATGCTTTTCAGGCCGTCTCTATTACTATGTATAAAAGCACCACAGGCAAGGTGGCTTAAATGAGAAACAGTTACTTCTCACAGCTCCAGAGGCTGAGAAACCCAAGGTCAAGGCACAGCAGTTGTGGTGACTGGAGAGGGACTGCTTATGACTTGAGATGGACTCCATCCCACTGTGCCCTTGCATGGGGGCGAGCAGGGGGAGAGGAGGTGACCTTTCTCACGTCTCTTCTTAGAAGGTCACTAATCCCATCACCAGGGTGCCACCCTCATGACCTATTTACCTTCTAAATTCCCATTTCCAGATACCCTCACATTGGGGATTAGGGTGTCAACACAAGGAGACACAAACATTCAGCCCATAGTAAGCATCTATAAGACTAATGGAGGAATTTGATTGATAGCCAATTGCTTCATATATTAAAAGTAATTTTTAGCATTTTTGATGTGATACTAATATGGTAATGATATAGTTATGTTTAAAAGAAACCCAGGGGCATTCTACCTCTGAGCTATACCTCCAACCCTTTTTCTTTTTTATTTTGAGACAGGGTCTCTCTAAGATACTGGAGGGTCTTGCTAAGTAGCTATGTCTGGCCTCAAACCTGTGATTTTCCTGTCTCAGCCTCCCAAGTACTGGGAATACTGGCCTGTGCCAGTGTAACTATCTTGAGTCTATCTCTTAGAGACATGTACTAGAATTTGTTTTAAATTAACCCCTCTAGCCGGGCGTGGTGGCACATGCTTGTAATCCCAGTACTTGGGAGGCTGAGACTGGAGGATCCGGGTTCGCAGCCAGCCTCAGCTCCCTTGTGAGGCCCTCCACAACTTAGTGAAATCCTGTTTCAAAATAAAGAATAGAAAAATAAGGCTGGTGGTGTAGCTCAGAGGTGGAATGCCCCTGGGTTCAATCCCCAGTACCGCCGAAAAAAAAAAAATTAACCCTTTATGGAGGAGACATGTCTTGATTATTGCTAAAGCTGGGTTCATTTATTATCTTCTATATTTTGTGTACGTTTGAAATTTCTATTCTAAAATTTTTTAAACAAAGATGAATCTTATCTACATTGAAGGTATAGTTTGTTGATCAGGAGCACAATATACTCACCTGACAGTGAATAGCAACTGAAATAAAATATCCACCTCCCCCCAGACAATTCATACTGGGATTTCAAGGTGAACGCTCCATAATTTTTTATTCTAGATTAAAAGAATTAAGGCTGCAAAGAGGGTTTAGTAGATAAATTTTAAAGTAGTAAACCTGGGGCTTCAAAATATGAAATGCCAACAATAAGAAGCAAACTCTTAGTTTTTACACAAAATTTCTCTTGTTCTTTGGTTTAATTTGCCATAATTTCTATGGGTGGGGAATGTCAGTGTGACAACATAGCTAAGATGTATTTAATTCAAAATGAAATAATCTGCTTTGGGTTCCTTTCCTTATTAAAGTTTTATATTAATGGCCCGTCACTTTAAAATGTATGCTCAAAAATGTCACATTGCACTCCTGAACTCTAGATAAACTCATATTATGGGACATTTTATTATTTATTTATATTTTCTCCTGACCTTTTCAAAGTAGCAAACTTCCTACAGGCATATTTAGGGACCATAAAAGAAGAATATATGAGGAATTAGAAGATATCTTCGCAGTCAAAGACGTCATTTTACAGATAATATCACCGAGTTCCCACAGATTCTGTGTCTATGATTGTTTTCACAATATTCTCTCCTTGAGCTTCACTGGGAACTGCATTTTCCTGTTCAATCTTCATGATTTCTACTTCCATGTTCTTAAATTATTTCATTTCACCCCTGGCCACAGTTCATTGTTCCAAAAGTTGGTATCCTTCCAAAGGAAGGATCATTAGGTGTTGATAAACCCTAAATTATAAAGCTCTTAGCAGCTGTGTTTTCCATCATTTAGAAAATTTTTCTTAGCAACAATAAAGAAAGCAAAAGGTGACAGAGAGAAGCTGAGATGAAACTCCCACCAGGACCCAAGTCTGACCGCTTAGCCATGAAACAGTGCTCAATACTTGTTTATGATATTAGATTCCCCAACAGCCTTTAACTAAATTTCTTTCTTGCTTTGGCATATGCTGTTGCAACAAAAAAGAACCCTGATTAATGCAGTGCCATGAAGTTAAGCCTACTACCCATACCTGCAAAACCGCTTAGAAACTTATTGTCAAAGCCAGATATTCTTCCAACCCAGAAATACGCATTGATAAATTCTTATTAAAATCAAATACACTGTAACAAATCATGTTTTCTAGAAGTATTTTCATATATTTCATATACATACATATGATTATTGTGCTAAGTTCAGATTCAGCCAATGAAATAAGACACCATACTTGAAACTCTTAATACAATTGAACAGTTTTTACACTGGATATGACATTATGTCAGATTTGCTTTAAATTATAGAAATAGAAAAATAGTGGGGAGATGAAAATATATAAAACTACATTTTAAAAATGTTGATTGCTAGTCTTCCGTGTGTTGGAAGTTTTTCATTATAAAAATTATCAGAAATAATATATCACAATATTTGCCATATTATAGGTCAATAAAATAGTGGCTAGTGGCTATCCATGTCTCCCATAGCTCCATATGGGGGAAAATAAGGAGAAATGAGGGTACCCAAAAGAGGTGAGGACCATATTTAATAACCCTGGTTACTATTTCTTTCTGAATTGTGAGTGATAAAGGAATTTTAGACTTCAGATTTCTTAATAGCTAGTTCCAAATTCTAACCACTTTTTCCTTCTCATTCAACATTTGGCTACTTCACCATTTGACAATTTCTATGATATATTTTTATTACATTTAAGCACAATTTCATTTTTGACAGGAAATGAAAACATTTTGTGAGAATGGAATTCTTTTTGTATACTTTGATTGTTGAATTGTAATTGTACATCATTGTGAGATTCAAAGTCATACCAACATACATGGGCACGGCACAGTTGTATTTTGGTGCAGTTTTAAGTTTGCAAGGTTTTCTTCTCAAGCTTTGTTGTAGCAAAGTTTAAATGAGATCAGAGAAATTATCAAAGGATAATCAACGAGAAAAAATAATGTATAACTACATATGTGGTATATTTTTTTCTTCAATGTTTTGTTTTCCTTTAAAAAAAAAGTGTGAAGAGTAGCTCTCAGTCTGGCCTACTCTAATACCACATGGTACAATTCAAGGGACCACCATTCAGACTGCACCACACTGGACTGCACAGGAGAGCATTGTTTGATTTTTATTTATCTCTGCATTCTTCACTCTATCATACATGTTCTTAAGTGAGCAGGTATTGCTTTTATCATCAGAAAAAAATTATAAATTTTAAGTGGACATTCTTTTGTTCAAGCAGAAATATAATCTTGTCAGCTTGTCTTGCTATGTTTCCCAAGCACATGGCTCAATACTGGGCACATAACAGGTCCTCAACAAAGGTTTTATCAGTGACCGTCGGGTCGAATGCCAAGAGGAATCAGACCAGATGAGGATCAGAAAGCAAAATTTTATTATGATGTCTGCCAGCAGATGGGCTGAGGCCAAAATGGTGCCAGCAGCAAAGGACAGGATGGAAGTAGATTTATAGAGGAGGGGTCAGCAAAGCCTGAGAGCTGCAGAGCACATGAAGCTGGGTTTGTGAAATCAGAGGGTGTCGATTTTGGTGGAACCAGGTGAGGTCAGTTAGTCTGGGCCATTAGGTTATCTTTAGCACAGCCCAGCCCCTGAAAAGAAACAAACAAGAAAAGGACAAAGGACAACTGTGGGGGGGGGGGGCGGGGGCAGAACGCTGCTACACCAGTTACTGATTGTGATCAGATTACAGTGTTCTGACATTGACTACATAAATGGATGGATGATGGATTAGGCTACATTTATCAAGCAGAGTACCTACTACAGTCAATGTGTCAGGAGTGTATGAAGCCCCAGGAGAGGCAACCACCTAGAGCATCGTATTTTGGCAGTAGAAAGGTCAGAGCACTATTTTTATTTTAAAAGAAACATGGATACATTATGAAGTAGACTAGAAAATATGCAAGCATTGTAAAATGATGACCTTAAAATTAAAGGCAAGTTATTTTAGCCTAGATTCCCAAACTCTGCCCAAAAAAGCATGTAGCAAGAAAGTCTGCAGCTCTATTTAATCTTAGGCCAGGACTAAACCTCTCCTCTCACACTGGCTATGCCTCCACTAATGCTTTGGTTATGACACTGAGCCAGCTGTCCTGGGGAAAAGCATGCCCTAGTTTAAGAAGTGTGAGTTGGTTATCTCAGTTTCATGACAGGACTCTGCAAACAATACAGTCTCAGGTAATAAGACTGAATTTGAGTATGTTGATTGCTGAAGTTAGACCTAAAATATGCAGAGTTTACCAAGTTAAAGCTACTTGATGAGTCCTGCTGGTAGCCACACCCCAGATATTCTGATTCCTCAAACTTGGGCTTATTTCAGTCATATATGCTGTATATAATCGATGGATTAGAGAAAAAGAATGCTGGACATGCTAGCTAAAGTCAGATTTTAGACATTGTCTAATAATTGCACTCAGGATTTATATCCACTACAGGTTGCTTATTATTATGTAAAAAATGAATTACATCTCTATATCCATGATGTATGAAAATTCATTTATTGAACAAATATTTATTAAGATACCTATTATATGCTAAGTGCTTAAAACACTAAGGATGCTGTGGTGAACAACACAATGATTCTGTCCCTCTGGAGTGTACAGTTAAGTGAGGGAGACAGAAAACACACAGGGTGAAGAATGAGGGGTGGTCCAGGAAGAGGCTCTCTGAATAGGTGACTGGCAAGGAATCTGTAACTTGACAATATGGGATATTTTTTCTTTCTTTTTTACTTAGAGTTGTACAATCCTTTTCCTCTTCTGTCTTCTCATTTCCAAGAGACTAATAAGAAGAACATTCATAAGACTGGCTCATTGCAGATTAACTGCAGAAGATATTTCTATAAGACTTTGGCATCCTTTCTGTACGTGCTGGCATAACTAAATTTTTTGCTAAATCTTAAAGACACATAAGCAAGCTATTTATATTTAGCAAGCAGGTTCACTTGGGGTTTAGGACCTAATTTAATTATTCCTTAAGAACATAAAATTTGCTAAGCTTAAAAGCTATCGTTCTAGTCTTCCTAAAACTATTTTCACCTTAATTCTATATCTCTTTTTCACTTCAGGCAGAAGGTTGTTTTTCGTATTTTTCTCTTGTCTTTATACTTGTGAAGGTGACTGTTTGCCTTTGGCAAATTTTATCCTTATTAGTCTTTGTAGCCTGCTTAATGAATGTCACCTCTCACCTTTGGCTTCTGTAGCTCAGATACTTTACTTTGAGAGTCCTATTTTCATGTTGAAAAAAAATGATACACTGTAACTGCAATTATAGCTATAAAACCAGGCCTATATGTGCAGAAAAAAATAAAGCTAAAGAAGATGAGCATGTGATGTTTTACCCAGTTTTGATTTCAACTTTATGCATATGAGATCTAATTTGGAAGTAAATTCTATGATCCTGCCTTCTTTCCAAAATGCCAATTTAGACCTTTTCTTTTTGTTTCTCTCTCTCTCTCTCTCTCTCTCTCTCTCTCTCTCTCTCTCCCAAAAGTAATCATGATTACTAACCTAACAACTAATGGACAAAAGTCGATTGCCACAGCCTC
The DNA here is from genome assembly GCA_004027185.1 of Glis glis. Taxonomy (NCBI): domain Eukaryota; kingdom Metazoa; phylum Chordata; class Mammalia; order Rodentia; family Gliridae; genus Glis; species Glis glis. The sequence continues at coordinate 26,080 of PVJS01021912.1, forward strand.
ATAATGACATTTCAATTGTTCTCTGAACAAGTCATCAAAGAAATGAATGTCAAAAATAGAAGTATTATGACCTGAAATAGGAATGTCTGATTATTTTTCTGCTAAGGGCTTTGGATTGGATTAGGATATCTAAATTCAATCAAAGCTGGTTGCCTAAGACCCAGAACTTCACAGACCTTGATAGGGGAAAAAACAGCTCACAAAATTGCAGCTAACAGGCAATACTAATTGCAGATGCATCTATTTAAATGTTTATATGTGATCCAAGACCTTTAAGGTAATTTTATGTATTCGCAAAATATTTTTACACATTTTAAAAGACCACCTCAAAAAAGAGAAATGCGAGGTTGAAGCCTCATACTTGAAACAGCAGTGCCATCTTGTGGCTCTCGCATTTCAGTACAACCCAGATTCATGTTCCCCTAATCTTAACTCCACTGACCTATAACAGAAAAATGTGATGAGAAAAATAATATACTTTGATCTTTATGACATTTTACAATTATTTACTGGAGGAAAATGGCAATTTTCACTTACTAACCATTAGACTAACCATCGTTCACACTTTTAAGCAGCCTAAATCAAAAACATTTTCTTTATGCTTGATAGAACTTTGCGAAAGAAATGACTCTCGCTCCTGGGAACTGCTCTTGAGAAACTCACAAATAGAAAGACTGACACCAAGTTAATGATATAAACATTGAGTGAGTAAATTAAAAAGCTAAATAGCAGAGAACGGCATTATTCAATGACCCTTCCTTAAAGTAGGAAAAAATCCTGGAGAAGAGAAAATATTTCTGTTCTTCACTATTGTGTTCTATCACTTTGTGTGTATAGAAGGGGGAAGGTACTGGGGATTCAACCCAGGGGTGCTTTACCTCTGAGCTACACCCCCGGCCCTTTTTTAAATTTTTATTTTGAAACAGAGTCTTGCTAAGTTGATGAGGGTCTCGCTATATTGCTAAGGCTGGCCTCCAACCTGCAATTGTTCTATCAGCCTCCCAAGTACTGGGATTACAGGCTTGCACCATCACAGCCGGCATTCTCTCATGATTCTTTACTCAGAATAGAACAAATATTTTAGGAAAGGGTGGTTGGAGTACATATTCCTTTATATTGTCTAATGTATTTGTCCTTTCTGTATATTACTATTCCATTTTCCACAGATAAGAAATAGGAAAAAAAATTTGAAACCTTAAATTGCTACAAAAAACATGAAAAATCACAGGAGGAATGTTTCCATGCTGGGGACTTAACACTAATGGCTACTTTAAATTTTGTTTAGTTTTCCAATGTTTTTATTTTTTCCCCAGCATACAGTCACTATAATTAGAGGGAATTTTTTAATCTATTGAATAATTCAATTATTATATAATATGAAAACTATAATAAAGTTTAGTGCACATGATTTGATCCAAACCAATAATAAATATTGAGCACCTACTAGATAATAAAAAGAATAACAAGTCTACATATGTTCCTAATGTGCACGTTGCTTAGACAAAACTCTTGCTAATAGCAAAAGAAATTTCCCATTCTACTACCCTGAACTGGGCGTGGCAGTGCATACCTAAAATCCCAGTACTTGGGAAGTTGAGACAGGAGGATAGAAGGTTCTAGGGTAACCTAAGCAACTTAGCAAGAATCCATTCAAAATAAAAAGTAAAAAGGTCTGGGGGTGTATCTCAGTAGTAGAATGCCCCTGGGTTCAATCCCCAGTAATGATCCCCCGCAAAAAAAAATCTAGTACTCGCCTATCTGTGGAGCTAAACTGTAAGATGGACTATGGGACCCTAATTTTGTTGCACTAGAATGTGGACAAGAAAGCAATACCAGTAAAAGCTATAGTTAATATTTTTCTTTCTCTTCCCTGGTCAATAGTATTATAATTTAGGTTTTTTCTGTGATATCTAATTTGGCAACCAAATCATTGTTATAAAGCATTTAATAAGAGTGAAAGGGTAGAGAGAGTCAAAATGTTTCTTCTGTTATTTCTTAAATTTTTAAGCTTTTTGGAAACTAAGCAGCTTGCTTTCTGTGACCCTGTGTATGCTTTACAAAATTAAATATTCATTGAATTCAAGTTTTTTTTTTCTTCATCAATGCTCTTGGTCTCAGTATATTCCAAAATTCTGGAAGCTCTTTCATTAAACTGGAGGTAGGAAATGCAGCTGTCATTATCCCTAAAGAAAACTGGATCCCATCCTCTAAATAAGTCTTTTATAGAAAATGGCTATATTTCAGACATTGGGTTGTCTCTTAATCATAATTTTTAAATAATCTAAAAGGACATTTTCACACTAAAGACTGCTAAATATGAACTCCTTTCCTACATCCAGTGGTATTTTATAAAAGAAATTAAAGATAAGTATGTTTTTCCCCTAGGCTAGATTAGGCAGAAATGAGAGAGATTAAAGAAGAAATTTCTCATCACATAGATTGTGAGAAGATAGAACATTTTCCCCTGGAAATGTGTACATCGATGAGCCATTTTTCCTTTTGATGATAAAAGACAGTTATAAGCCAGAAGCAGGAAGAAAAATGGAGGGTGAAAAATTAGGGCTGGTTATAATCAATTCATTTTGGATTTCCCCATAATTATTTTGTTTGTTTTTATAGGTTTTTACTTACATCAGATCATATACTCTACTTATTCAATATCTAGCTCAATTTCTATCAGTATAAGAACTCAAACATAAAAAAGGCAGTACATAAACTTCAAAATTGGAAGGTCAAATAAGACTACAGCTTATTTTAATGCATTTGAATAAGGATAGTGAACAAATATGCATTTAAAAACCCCAAATTAACAAATTTTAGGGTTTTATTCCAAAACCTATCCATGAGCAATCAGTTGTGTCACTTGTAATCCTTAAATACACCAGCACAGTAAAAGTCCTACCAAATGTAGCATAAGAAAGTAGGAGATAAGACTGGAAAGAAACAATACAATGATGTACATTAGTTGTTCATCTTTTTTCATGTGTGACTACAAACATAAAAGAATGTAGTGTTTTATATATATATATATATATTATATATATATATATAATATATATATGTCACGTATGACTGAGTTAAATAAATATATCCAGTATAATATAAATTAAATTAAAATTAGTAATTCTAGGCAAATTTATAATGCCAAAATAAAATAAATTTTTGTGCAGTAAAAAAACAATAAAAAATAGACAATTGAACTGAACAGACACGTCTCAAAAGAAGAAATACAATGGCCAATGAATATATGAAAAACTGTTCAACATCATTAGTAACCAGGAAAATGCAAATCAACACTACACTGAGTTTCCACCTAACTCTGTTTAGAATGGCAATCATCAAGAATACAAACAATAACAAATGCTGGTGAGGATGTGGGGAAACAGGAACCCTTATACACTGTTGATGGGATTGCAGATTACAGTAGATGCTTTGAAGATCAGTGTGGAGGTTCCTCAGAAGACTGGGAATGTAAACACCATGTGACCCAGCTATACCACTCCTGAGGATCTTTCCAAAGGAATTTAAGTCAGAATATTATAGTAGTATATGCATACCCATGTTTACAGCAGCACAATTCACAATAGCTAAATTTTGAAACCAACCTGGGTGTCCCTCAACAGATGAATGGATTGCAAAATGGTGGTATATATACACACAATGGAATTTTACTCAGCCACAAAGAACACAATTATGTCATTTGCAGGAAAATGGATTGAACTAGAGAATATTATGCAAACTGAGATCAGCCAGTCTCAGAAAGTCAAGTGTCAAATGTTTTCTCATATGTGAAAGCTAGAAATTGAGAAACAAAAGGAGCTTCAGATAAATGAGGGATACTAGTAGAACAGTGAAAGGAGATTTGGGGAGGGTGATAGGGAGAGTGAAAAGGGGACTTGATGAAGGAAGCAGTTCAAATAAGTCTATATATATATATGAAATTATCAATACCAATCTCGATAACATGTACAGGTGGGGGGATCTGGAGGAAAACACACCACGTGCTGTGCGCATGTATGTTTCTGTCACTGTGGCCTCATGATATATAATTACAATGCACCAATAAAAGTATATTAAAAACAATCTGTAATTGTACTATAAGTTAATTTAACGATTCAATTAGTTGCTTTCTATGAAAAATATTATTATGAACCATGGGAAGGTATGTATTAAAATTGACAGAGTAGAATGCTGAGATTCAGGGTTATGGATGTCTGAGCTGCACACATGCTAGAATCTATCCAGTTAATCAGTGCTCTGCTTACATTACTGAACACCTACCCCATTTCTTAAAGCAATCCTGCTATTAAAATGAAATAAAGAGGATGGGGATAGATACATTATTAGTAGAGAGCTTTCCTAGCATGTGCAATGCCCAGGGTTCAATCCCTAGCATCAGCATCAAAAAAGAAAGTTTTTAAAAATTAAATGTATGTTAATTAATTAAATAAAATGGAACCAAATCTACTTTATCTTCTGCTCCTATTTCTTTCTGAAAGACAACACACTCTAACTTATAACTTCAGTTCCTAGAACATGTTAATGGAATTATATTTTAGATTAATGAAAACATATTAGACACCTAGTATAAAATAATTATTCCTAAACTTTCTACATCTTCTAGAAAATAAAAAGCACAGTAAAGATTTGCTCAATAATGATTAATAAGTAAACTTAAAACATGTGAAGATTTCGTGTTATTGTGTGTGATGTTTTGTGTATATATTTATATAATATATGCTATTGCACTATTTTATTTTATTTTATTTTTTTTTTTTGCAGTACCGGGGATTGAACCCAGGGGCGTTCTACCTCCGCGCTACACCCCCGGCCCTATTTTTTATACTTTATTTTTAAACCGGGTCTCACGACGTTGAGGAGGGCCTCAGTAAGTAGAGAGAGAGAGACAGAGAGAGACAGAAAGAGAGAGAGAGAGAGAGAGAGAGCTGAGGCTGGCCACGAACCCG
>PVJS01021913.1:8668-31141 GCA_004027185.1 Glis glis
ATACTTTATTTTGAAACCAGGTCTCACGAAGTTGCGGAGGGCCTCACTAAGTAGCTGAGGCTGGCCGCGAACCCGGATCCTCCGGGCTCCACCTCCCAAGTACTGGGATTACAAGCATGCGCCACCACGCCTGTCTATACAATGCCTTTCGTCACTGGGCAGAGAAGACAGATGCAGTGCAAGACCTGCCTGAGAAGAGGGACTGAGGAGCCCAGCGTCTCTGTCAACATTCTCAATGATGTAATCAAAACAACTGACCACACAATTTAGAAGGAAGATTTATTTGCTCACAATTTTTGTAGATTTCAGTGGTCAGCCCATGTCTGGCTGGGTCTGCAGAACTCAGGGTATGGTGGCAGGAAGCAGAGAGAGGGAGAGTGCCAGGCTCTGCTCTTACATTGTGGAGGCCTAAAGTGGGGGGGGGTTGGAGGACCCGTCCTTAGCAACCAAGCCCCACTTCCACCATTGCTTCTTTGTTTCCCTATTCTAAATCCAAACTATTACACCCAGGAAGCTGAGCTCAGTTCAAATGAAAGTGTAGAGTAGCAAACATCAGTTATGAAAGATGGTTGAAGTCTGTCAGCAATAAAAGAAGAAGAGTGGGTAGAAGATATATAGGAATCAATATATATGTCAAAAAGTGATGTCATTGAAAGTACGAATGTTTGGTTTAAAATTAAAGATTATAGAAGAAAGAATCACCATAGTTAACTTCTCATTAATTAATTCAGTTATCCTATAGATAATGCCCATTTCTAAATCATTCCAAAACTTATTGTTTGGAATAGTCCTCAGAAAAACTAGGTGGCAACATTTTAGGTCATTATATCATCAGTGGAAATATAACATAATTCAATCTTCATCTGAATATCTATGCTGAGAAGAATGTTTTTCTCAGCTTTGTAAAATTGTTAGCCAGGCATGGTGGCACACTCCTGTGATTGGAATCCTTGGGAGACTGAGACAGGAGGATCACAGGTTCAAAACCGGCCTCAGCAACAGGGAGACTCTCAGCAACCTAGTGAGACCCTGTTTCAAAATTTAAAAATAAATAAATTAAAAAGGATGGGGATGTCGCTCAGAGATAGAATGTCCCCGGGTTCAATCCTTAGTAACACACACACACACACACACACACACACACACACACACACAAATCTTTAAATAAAAAACCTGCAAACTGAAATAAATAAAATCACTATTTGATTCTTCTACTCAATTCCCCAGTTTAAAGGAATATAAAACACCCACATTAGCTTGGTTTTCACTGTTCCCTTTGAGTCCCTGCAGTTTGCTTCTGTAAAGTGATTCACATTTTTATGCAAGACTTTTCCAAATGCTCTAGCAGTGTGAAGTGAGGTTTATATCTGTGACTATCTCCAAGTTTCTTTATCTATCCTAAGCAGCAGGTTTCTTATCTGACAGCCTAATAATTATGGAAGAAGCTGCATATTAATGATTCAGTACTTACATAAACAACTGGCCTTGGAGAAATCTAACAAACCAACTTTGTAGGATTTGATTTTGCCTAATTAAATGTAAATAATGTCAAATGTTGTATATGCCAGAATTTCTTTAGAACATTATGAATTTTTTTATACACACAAAGTATTAGGAATTCAGGGTTTTTAACAGTTATCTTCTAATTCAGCTATTAAGATAATATACTTTGACATCAGATATGCCCTACGAATGTGAGGTATCAGCACACATGTGCACACTAAGTGTTTATGTATGCAAGGTACAATTCTCAATTGTTGGTTCCTATTTTTTTTACTCTTCTCCTTTGAAGTTGGCAGCTTGTACATTTTTATCTGAGGGTTTGAATCCACATCATGCTTTGAAGGCACAAATGGCCTCCATGTGGTGTTTGACTTCACCTTGCCCATCTCCATTACCCTGTATCAGCATGAAATGCATTCTGACATAGTTTTTTCACTTAAGCATACACACCTGATCCTTTCCGTTGGTCCTTTACTAACACATGCCTCCATTTATGCATATGTACAAGAACTAGCTTTTAGAGCAAGAGGGCAATGTCATTTAGGAAAAAATGCACATTCAACTTACATACTGGGATCGAAATCATATTTCCATCTTTGTTGAGGTAGTTGGGTGGGAAGATTGCTCAAACTTTTTCCAATTTAAAAGCATGTATAAATATATGCCCCAAAGTGCCTACTTTCCAAAGTAGTATTCAGCACATAGAATATGAAAAGTATTTTGCAGCCAGCTATGGTGCTGCATGCCTGTAATACCAGTACTTGGGGCACTGAGACAGGAGGATCACAGGTTCAAGAACAGCCTTAGAAATGTAGTCAGACTCTCAGCAATGTAGCAAGACTGATTCAAAACAAAAAAAATTTAAAAAGGCCTGGGAGTGTAGTTTGGAGGTAGAATGCCCCAGGATTAAATCCCCAGTACCACAAAAATTAAGTAAATTTTAAAAAAGAAAGTATTTTGCAACCAAAGGTATGGCCTTTAACGACCCTTAGAGATGCGAAGCTCGGCGTCATTCACCGTCTCTTACTCAATGGGCAGCATGGCTGCATGGATGTAAGTAGGCCATAAATGAAATAGAAGAAATATTTTGTGTAAAATAGTAAATCGAAAACTTCACTTCCTTAGCACTGGGGTCTCTAATCAACACAAATACTTATCCTGGACTTTATGGTTCTACTTAGGAAAAAAATGTCAATCAGTGAATAATCTGCTAAAGTCACCCAATAAAATTTATTTATTAGTCTTCATTGGGCATGTTTTTTATTTTTGGAGTGAATAGGAGAAAGAGAGGGGGGAATTAGAGGAAAAAAGAGAAAGATATTAGAATACAAGCCTGAGTTAAACATAGAATGCAACAGTCATTTGATATTTTTATTAATCTGTCTCCCAAAATCTATGATATAGTGAAAATTTACCAGGTAGAACTCAGTTCTCATTGACCCTAAAATCTTGGCCAAAAAAGTCAAATACTTGCTCTGTTATGAGTAACTTAGTTATTTCTATTGACTTAGATTCTCCTTCTATAGAATAAGAATAGTAATGCACATGTAATACTTATGACTGTATTTTTATTTTTCTTTTTTTGTGTGGTACTGGGAATTGAAACCAGGGGCATTCTACCTCAGAGCTATACCCCCAGCCCTATTTTATTTTTTAATTTGGAAACAGGGTCTCACTAAGTTGTGGAGGGCCTCACTAAGTTACTGAGGCTGGCCACGTATCCACAATCCTCTTATCTCGACCTCCCAAGTACTGGGATTAAAGTATGTGCCACCATGCCTGGCTTGTATTTTTCTTTTATGGCCTATAGCCCACAGTCTCCTTAGAGAGCACACCTCACTGAACCTAAAACTTCCCACTATGCCCAACCTCTTAAAGGTTTTCATCACCTTCCAATAGTGCCAAGCTGTTGACCAAACATTTCTATAAGGGGCTTTGATGGATATTCCAGATCAAACTATAGCAATCTTCATCAGCTGAAAAATATCTACTGATGTTTTTCTTTTTTAAATAATATATGAAATAACGTATGTAAAGCAACTAGTAGTGTGTACGATAAATACAGTATGAAATTTTCACTCTGAGTGCAAACCTATCTCCGAGAGCCAACTATTTCTATCCTACTCTTGCCATTAGACAGCAATAGGGAAATATTAGGAAACCATCACATTATCTGATGCCACAGAAGAATTCCTGTGCTTGCTCTTATAGTGGAAAATAAACTGTTTTTATAAAATATTTGGGGCCTTGACTTTGGACTCCCAGCCTCCAGGACTGTGAGAAACAATTTTCTGTTGCCTTTATTTCTTTATTTATTCATTTCTTTTTGGTACTGGGGATTGAACCCAGGGGCATTCTACCTCTGAGCTATACCCCAAGCCCTATTTTATTTTTCATTTGGAAACAGGAACTTGCTAAGTTGCTAAGGATGGCTTTGAACCTGCAATCTTCCTGACTCAGCCTCCCAAGTACTGGGATTTCAGGTGTGCACCAACACGCCTGGCTACATATATATTTTATTTAACTGCTTTTGCTCAGCATAATGTTTTGAAAATCATCTATGTTGTTGTACATATCTATAGTTCATCCTTTTACATTTCTGAATTGAATTTCATTTTATGGATATACCATAATTTGTTTACCTACTCACTTATTGATGAACATTTGGGTTGTTTCCAGTTTCTTAAGATTACAATAAAGCAATTCAGAAAAATTCAGAAAAATGGGCAAACTGTTTTCCAAAATGGTTATAGCACATCAGATTTCCATCATCACTATATGAAAGTTCCTCACCAACACATGGTATGGTCGGGTTTGTTAATTTTAGCCATACTATTATGCATTTCCCTGATGATTAATAATATTAAGCAGCTTTTCATGTCTTTATTGGGTGAAGAGTCTTTTCAAATATCTTGCCCATTTTAGTTGGGGTATTTCTTTTCTTATTATTGAGATATTTATGGGTATATTATATTCTAGATATAAGTTCTTTAATTGGACATGTTCTTCATAATTACATTCCTCTACTCTATGGCCTATTTTTCATTTTCATAACAAGTAATTTTTTAAAGCAGAAGTTTTTAATATTTTTTTAGGTACTGGGGATTAAAACCATAGGCATTCTACTACTGAGCTACACTCCAGCTCTTTTTATTTCTTATTTTGAAACTGGCTTTTGCTAAGTTGCCAGGCTGGCCTCGAACCTGTGATCCTCCTGTCTTAGCCTCCTAAGTACTGGCATTACAGGCATGAGCCACTGCATCTGGCTAGGAATTTTTAATTTTGATAAAGTCTAAGTCATAAACTTGTTCTTTTATAGATTGCAGATTATATTTTTGCTCTCATATCTAAGAAATCTTTGCCTGACAAGATGACAAAAATTCTCTTAGGATTTTGTAATGTTAGCCGTGAAACACTGGATGAAACATTCATCATTTTTCAAAGCAGATTTGGCAATTCTATGTCTGTCTGAATGTTTTCATGATTTTAAAATAAGCTTGTCAATTGTATATAATAAAGGCCTGCTAAAAAATTTATTAGGACTGCATTGAATCTGTAGACAATTTGGAAATAATTTACATAATAATACTGAAGCATCTTATCTGTAAACAAATTAGTATTTCCATTTATTAAGGCATTTTGTAATTTCTCAACAATGTTCTGTAGTTTTCAACATATTCCCAAGTATTTAATTTTTTTACTATTTTGAATGATTTTGTTATTTTATTGAAAAATTTTATTTTTATTGGTAGTATATAGAAAGAGAATTAATTTTCTATATTTTGTATCCTGCAATATTGCCAAATTAACTTATTTGTTCTTGTAGCTTTTTTGTGTTTTCATTAAATTTTCCACTTTGCTGCTCATGACATATATAAAGGCAATTTTACTTTTTTTCCAATCTGGATGCCTTCTGTTTTTCATTTATGACTTCTCCGTTTTGAGCCTCCAGTACAATGTTGAGTAAAAAGAGATAGAGAACATGGAGATCCATGTGTTTTAGTTCTTAGGAGAAAATAATTTAGTCTTTCACCATTAAATATGTTGTTAACTAGAATTATTGACAAACACTTTATGAAGTTGAAGAAGTTCTCTTTGAACACTTGTTTGCTAAGAAATTTTGGGGGAAAATTCTTAGTAATAAATGAGAATTTGCTTTTGTCAAGTCCTTTTATTCATCTGTTTAAGTGATCATATTTTTTCTTGTTTAGTTTGTTAATATAGCAAACTCCAATATGTGATTTTTTTCTTTTTTTGGACTGAGGATCGAAACTAGGGGCATTCTACCCCCATGCTATACCCTCATTTCTTTCTTTCTTTTTTTTTATTTTGAAACAGGGTCTCACTGAGTTGCTGAGGTCTTGTCAAATTGCCAATACTGGTTTCTAACTGGTGATCCTCTGCCTCAGCCTCCCAAGTATTGGGATTACAGGCATGCGTCACCATGTCTGGCTCATGATTTGTTTTTTAAATGTTAAATTAAGTTTATATTGCTGGGGTTAACACCATTGATCACGATGTATTACATATAATATACACATTATCTGTAGTTTGACATATGTTGAAATTATATTCAGAAATATGCATCTATGTTCATGTTCCTTTGTTGGTAATATGTCTTTTTCTCTGACTCCTTTATACTTTCCTTTTTCTTACTTGATACTAACAATTTTATGATGATTCTTAGTGTGATTTTCTTCATATTTCTTTTCTTGTACTTGAGGTTTAACTGTTTCAGATCTATATGCTTACAATTTTAATATAATTGGAAAATTTTCAGCCGTTACATCTTCAAATACCCCCCACGGACCCACCATCATTAAGGTTTCCAAGTTCATCTGTAGTTTTCACATGAACTTGTCTTTGAAGTTAGTTTCATTTAAAAAAAAAAAAACAAATTTCCCTCTGTATTTTTTATTTTGGATAGTTTCTACTGCTTTTTTTTTTGTTTTAACTAGCTATTTTTTTGGTTTAAAAAAACTAGCTATTTTTCTTCTATAAAATCTGATTTGCCACTAATATCCAGTCTGTGTGTGTGTGTGTGTGTGTGTGTGTGTGTGTGTGTGTGTTTGTGTGTGTTACCAGGGATTAAACTCAGGGTGCTCTACCACTAAGGTAAATCTCAACCCTTTTTATTTTATTTTGAAACAGGGTCTCACCAAGTTTCTGGCCTTGAAGTTGTGATCCTCCTGCCTTAGCCTCATAGTCACTGGGATTATAGGAATGTATCTGGCTGCACTTTTTTCTTTCTCTCAGATATTATAGCTTATATCTCTACAAGTTTAATTTGGTTGCTTTGTTTAGTTATTGGCTATTTTATATATTTTGGATCTCCATTTGACTTTTTAAAGATAAGAAAATTAATTATATTAATTTTTGTGTGTGTGTGGTACTAGGGATGGAACCCATGGGCCTTCTACCTCTGGGCTACACCTCCAGACATATTTTATTTTTTATTTGGAAACAGGGTCTCGCTAAGTTGCTGAGAGCCTCACTAAGTTTTTGAGGCTGGTTTCGCTCCTGTGATCCTCCTGTCTCAGCCCCCCAAGTACAGGGATTACAAGCATGTGCCACCACATCTGGCAATTATATTACTTTTTATTTCCTTTGTTTGATCATTCCAATGCTGTGTCAGTTTGTGGGGATTTTTTAAGTATACTTTTACTGCTGCACTGTAATTATACATCGTAATGAGGTTCGGAGTGATAGGAACATACATGCACAAGGCACTTGGTGTTTTTCCCTCCAGATCCCACTACCTCCCTCCCCTTTCCCATACATGTTATTGAGATCGGTATTGATAATCTTGTATACATACATAGCATTATTTGAACTATTTCCTTCATCAAGTCTTCTCCCCCTCCACCTCCCTCCCCTAAACCTCCTCCTACGTGGCTCCACAGGAGTCTCTCCTCCTTTATGTGAAGTCCCTTTTGTTTCCCAATTTCTCTCTACTTTTCACATATAAGAGAAAATAGACAACCCTCACCTCTGAGACTGGCTAATCTCACTTAGCATACTATTATCTAGTTCCTATATTTTCCTGCAAATGACATAATTTTGTTCTTCTGTAAGGCTGAGTAAAATTCTATGTGTATATACCAGTCTTGAAACCCATTCATCTGTTGATGGAAGCCTTGATTTATTATTCATTATTTGCCTCTGCGTGCGTGGAAGTCTTTTATTTGATGACATTGTTATGTTTACCTTGTTGTATGCTGATTATTTCATATTCCCTTGAATATTCCTGATTTTGCTTTGGGAATAATGTTAGGCTACTTGGACATAGTTTGATACTTCTAGGTCTTTTATTAGGATATTCTAAGGCAGATATAGAACAGTGATTAGTCTAGGCTAATTATTTCCCACTACTGAAGCAAGACCTTCCTCAGGACTCTCCTGAGAGCCCCATGAATCTTAGAGCAGGCATTTTTCCCAACACCGTGTGCTCTTGTCACTGTTCTCTTTTCTCTTTCCGTGTGATTCTTTCTCTGGCCTCAAGTGGTTTCCGCTATGCAGTCTTTTATCATTGCTCTACTGAATATTTTCTATAGCTCTCCAAGACTCTCTTTTCATGTAGATGTCTTGTTTCCGGAATTCTGAACTCCACCCTGGACAATCTATCTATCTTCATCTTCTCAAATTCTCAGCTCTATCTTCTGAAATAAGGAAGGGTACTGGGTTCTGCCTGGATTCCTTTAGTTTTTTCTCCCTTATAGCACAGTGTGGAATCTCTCTTGGGCAACAAACTATGGCAATAGCAGGGCTTATCTCATAGATTTCTGGTCTCTCACTGCCATGTGTTATTTGATCTCCAGTATCTTCAAAATGTTTCTAAATATATTTTCTGTTACTCTGGTCAGGAGGCTGTCTTAGTCTATTGCACTACTATGAGACAGTACTGTATCGGGCCATTTATAAAAAACAGGTGAAGTTTATTTGGCTCATGCTTCTGGAGGCTGGGACATCCAAGATCAAGGGACAGCCTCAGGTGAGGGCCTTCTTGCTGTGTCATAACATGGCGGAAGCCTTCACCTGGTGAAAGGTCATGTGAGAGAGGCCAAGAGGGGGCCAAATTAACTTTTATAACCAAAAAATCTAACTAACACACTACATAAAGTTAAATAGTTTCAAAATGAGGGGTTAAAAGATAAATGTATATAAATTAAAACACCTTGAATTCCTCACAATAAACACTCCTGTATTTTTTAATCTGAATCTCAGTACCAGACCTAGACTTTCAATTCTACTTCCAGTTTAAATGAGGAAAGATTAAATTACTTCAATTATATGAAAAATAAATCTTTTCAGATGCCGATATTTATAGGAAAAAGTAGAGGGAGCCAATACTTTTAACAAATATTTTATTATAAATATAAAACCTTAACAATTTGGGTTACTAAGGTAAAAGAAATGTCAAGTGAATAATTGGATGCCTTTGAAAGGACTGTCTGCTAAGTGGATGGAGGAAAACGGAAATGCGTTCGTTGCTTTTTATGCAGGTCATTTGCTTTCCTGTAATGGAGACTGAATTCCATAAGAAACATGTTAGCTCTAACTTTTGCACATAATGTTAACTTTAATATTTTTCAAGATTTATCTCTACCTTTATATTGTATTTACAATGTATTTTGATAAATCTACTTTGTGGTTTTAAGAATGCTTGCTTTTATTTCCTGCCAGTTGCCAAGTAGCTTAGCAAAGCAACCTATATTAGCTTCTGATTTACATCTTCTTGATTTTACTGTCATTTGTAGTGTTTGTAGACAATGTTTTCACTGTGAGTTATTTATTTCATGCCACTGAATCAACTGAAAATAAGTTGAACTTGTGGATGTTTTTATTTGGATTTAGGAAGCTTGCATTTTGTTTGTTCTTAATGATTTTCAACATATGTAATAAATACTCAGTAATCTTATATAGGTATTAATACCTCTATATTTTTCTCAAGTTTCCCAAATTCTTCTTTTTAGTTTTTGTTTTATTTAGTATAATTGCATATATGTATATCATTATGGATATACTTCTGTGATGGACAGTGGAGTATAAATCTTATTATGGAGAGGTAGAGGAGCATAAAGTATAGTCCACAAAGAACCTCATGGGAAAATATGTGAAAAATACACTGTGAAGCCCGATGGGGTGGCTCATACCTGTAATCCCAGTACTTGGGAGGCTGAGATAGAAGGACTGCAAGTTTCAGGACGACCTTAATGACTTTGTGAGACCCTATTTTAAAACTAAAAAAAAAATCAAAAAGGGCTGGGGTGTAGCTTGGAGGTAGAATGCTCCTGGTAAATTCTATAAATTATCCATTAAATATATTCACTGGCATCCTGACTGAATCTAGGAATAGTTGGGTCTCAGAGAGTTTTCCTTTCTTCCTAAATGTTCATGTCTATTTAAAAGCTTTTTCTGGCCATTAGCTTATTTTTTAAATGTTTGCCTGTCCTTAATATTTTTTATATTGTGAAATGATCTAAGAGTTGCCAATGACATCGAAGAAGAACAAAGCAAGCCAACAGTTGGAGAGAAAGCCCGGTATGTGCCATAATTTTCTGCTCGGAAGAGATAAACCGATCAATGATATGCTACAGTGATTTTACCAGAAAGCTTGTTTATTGTTTTGGCCTCAGCACATTAAAACTAGCAATGGTTCAATTAGAAGGGGTCATGTTAGGAATTTTCTTACCAACTATGAAGTTTCTTGCTGGTTGCCTAACCAGGCATCCCCCACACCCATCCAGGAAGTCCATGCTTAGAAGGGAGATTTCTGAACCCAAGAGAATACTTTTTCGTTTGAAATCCTATGAAGAAGCCCACAACACAGTGAATGAAACATCAAGAAAATGTAAACATCTTCATGGTGGTGGAATTCCCTAAATACAGTGCAAGGCTCTTCTAATACAAAACAGCTGTTTCATGTGTATCTACAACCAGGCACAAGGAAAAATGCTGCTCAGACACCTTAAGTCATTTCAAATCAGTTTAAAGCATCTTTGGCGCCCTTAAATATTAATGAAAGTCAACGAGCAGCAGTGAAGACTTTGCCCTTCAGGGACTGTCCCTGGTCAGCTCCTTGCTGTTTGTTTCTGGGTTAATCAAATTACTATATCATTGTTGCATTCGTTCCCTGTACCGTTAATGATGAGTGTCTTTGAAAAAAAGAGAGAGAAGAGATGTTCCTGGCATAATGGAACATGAGGCCTGTGGGAGGTGGGGGAGGGGTGCTCTTTTGCCTAGATTGCCCTCGTGTAAAGTAGAGGTGTAGATGAAGATCAGTGGCGAAAATCAACCTTTAATATGTCTGAAAGCCACTTCAGGTCACATTATCCCAGCCAGACAGGAAATCCACATGCAAAGAAGAAAAAGGACCTATGACGGGAAGAGTGTAATGATACTAATTTCTTAATTTGTTTCCTCTGATGTAGGAGCTAGACATTCGTATCATTCTTAATACACATGGAAGTCACTTCAGAACAATTACTCCTTCAGTAGAACTAATTGCTCTCAAAATAAAAAGAAAAGGAAATATGTTCTGAGTGATCCTGATTCCACCTATTTGTACTTAGCAAAACATATCTTTCTCTTCCCAGCATCAAATGGTTAAAACGAAGAAGCCAGGTTATTACACATTTCAATTCCAGAGTCAAATATAAAAATTTCTATTATAGGGACAATTAATTACATCTCAAAATGGCAAATGTGCATCCTTGTCAGGTAGAGTGTACTCTGATGGCCTTTCCTCAAACACTGAATGTGGAGATTTGATCTCTTCTAATGGTGCTGAGAAAAGGGTAATTACGCTATGGTCAAAGCTAATTTGCTTTCTGCCAGATGAACTGTTGTATTTTATTGTACGCTGACATTTTAAAGTAATTACGGCACTGTTGACCTTAGACAATTCCAGTTGTATCGCTGTCTACAGCTGCAGCGCTTGGTCTACCTTTGGCTGGCAGACAGTGGCTGTAACGAGGTAATGACACGGACAAAGAGCACCATATGGGGCTCTTCTGAGATACACAAAGCCCAGTGAAAGGAAACAAGGAAATTTTAACATCATCATTACAGTCACACATCTTTACAGCTATAAAGGATCCTGTCCACGCATGCTCGTGCGCATGCACATGCACGCACAGGCACACAAATAATCTAAACACTTTGCCTGCCTGTATCTTAGGTGTGTGCCTGGGTGTGGATGAGCCTGTGTGAGCCTGTGTGTATGTGTGTGCATGCGCGGGTGTGTTTCTTTTGTAAATGGCAGCATGCATCAAGAAGAAAAAGAGGTCAGGTAGAACTGAACGTGACAGACTGGTCTTCCACTGACACGAGTTCAAAGGCTAAAGACTATTGATTGAGATAAAAGCCCAGGTTCTTATCTAATGTTAAAGACACTCCTTGTTGTCTGAAAGCTGTGCACATAATTAGGCAGAAAGGAGAGCACTCCAGCCAGAAAATCACTAGAAACTGAGCTTCATTAAACTTAGATATTAGTTCATTTAAAGGAAGAAGTTATTATTCATTGATATATTTTAATGAGCTATCTGGCTGTCTTTTCTATGGTAAGAAATAAAAAACGTGTTCAGAGTTCAGTCTGGTTAATGTATCCCTGCTAAGATAGCAAAATAGATTAATATCACAGGAAAAGAATAATACTTCATCCTCTTCAAGCAAGAATATGCAGAATATTGAACTATAGAATTATTGTCAAGAAGAGGTAGAAGAAAATGGAGCAGCAGCACCATGTTAAATATTTTATTCTGTTTATTAGAGTATGTGAAAATGGACTATGGAAATGTGAGCTCGTTTACAGCAAGCTGTGGGTGTTGCTTACATCATCGCTTATAGCCTACTTATGTGACAATTACAGGGAGAAAGGGAAAATCAATTTATTTCCTTTTGAATTACATTTATATTATTTACCCCCCTTAGTAATTATTGGAAGGGTACATCTGTCATTACTTCACTGAGGAAAAAAATTAATACAAATTATGTTACAGATATGATATAGATTTCTCTAGGGCATTCCATTTAAACTGTGAGGTCTGTTAAAGTTTGTTTGTTCCCTAGTCTTTTTGATTTTTATGAGTATTTGGACATCTCTATGCCAGTAGTTTGGGGTTTTTTTTAAGACAAAGTTCATTTAACAGACCTACTAAAATGTTCCCATTCAAATTGGAATTGCATGGAATTAAAACATCTATTAAAATGATCACTTCTGAAATGCTTTTTGTTGGTGGTATGTAATTGGAAATATACCTAGTTTGTAATGCCAATCAGAAAGAAATCCTAGAGTAGATGCAGTAATCCTTTTTTAAGTTGCAGTTTGTTTTGCCTTTAAAATTTAGGGTATCTTGATTGACCTGTACTACATTCATTGTGAAAAGCTTAGGGAACTCTTAATGCAATAAAAACTTCATTTAGCTATTAAATGCCCCAGAAAATCCCTTATTATTAGAATGATTTAACTATTCTGGCACTGATATTTTAAAATAAACATATCCATTCAAAATCATATATTTAAAAATATGACCAATACATTTCAGAAGGTGGAGGAATAACAATATGAAAAAAGTCCAATTATATGAAGTGGTATAATAAAAAACTTAAATTTTCAATACTTCTTCATCCGTTCAGACCTGAGTCCCACAATAGGAAACAAAACTGTAAATATAAGTAACCAGCCTTATATTCTAATTTTTTATTGTCATTAGAGACAGTAACTCCCACCTAAAAGCTAATTATTTGCTTATAAATATTTTTTATTTTAAAAATGCACTGTTTTTATTTATTTATTTGTGTTATTAATAAATAATAGCTTGGGAGCCTACCATTTCATATCTTTGAAAACTTAAAAATTTTTTTCAGAAGAGTACATGGTGATGTAGAATTGATATTTTACTGTCTAATTCTATCTACTTTCCAAGTCCTAAACGGTAGAACAAAGATGAAGAAGAAAAAGAACAGTTTCTGAAAGCCACATTAAAAAAAAAGGAGAAAAGAAAGAATCTGGGTCATATTTCTCAAAGAGGAATGGAGTGAGGGAGGTACACGAGGCCAGAGTAGTCAAAGAATCGAGAAACGAGTTCTGATAGATTGAGAGTGAGTGGTAGAGAGAAAGAGAGTGACAAGAAGTAAGAAATCACTTCCTTGAATTAAGAGTGAGCGATGCAGCTGGAGAAGCAGAGAGACAGATAGATGGAGTTTTCCGCACAGATAAGGAGGGAGCTACACCACAGAAGCAGGGAGACTATAAAAGACCACTGCATAATAAAGAAGGTGCTCTGTGTGCAAATCGAACATTCATGGTGATAGCTATGACTAGATCCTTGAAAAAAATCCCAATTATTTGGAAGATGATAGAAGTCTAATAATAAGGCAATAAAAGAAGTAAAGCAAACAAAATAAAAGGACAAAGGACATATATAATGGCTCTGAGTTCTAATCCTCACTGCTGATTTTATACTATTATTTGTATAAATCTCTCAATATAGCATGCCAACATCAATTCTTCCATTCTATTTTATGAAACAGCAGAGGAAAATAAGCTTTGAAAATTTCTGAAATAAATTCAAGACCGGAGTTTTAATGCAACATCTAGTTAATTCTGCTGATTATCTTAAAAATCAGAATTCTCCATAATGATAAAAGAAGACAGGTAGTTCTTGCCTGTGCCAGGAAGGTTGGGAAACAAATCCAGAACTGGCAAGAAGAACAGCTTTCTGGAAGGTTAAAATTCTAAAGGAGCACTTAAGAATCTGGAAAAGTTTTAGGGATATATTGGAAGCAAAACGATTCTCCCAACTCCACTTAAAATGAACTAGTTTTCCATGCAAAGCTATTTTGAGCCATAAAAAGACAGTAACTCTAATCAAGTAGATAGATTCATTAAGGACCATACTAGATCGAGGTCAAATATGTGACCCTCCAATCTGGGTGCACTTAGCTGAGGCAATACTATCTCATCATTACTATCTTGAATTTATTGTCCATGAAATAGGCTGTTGCCTGCTTTTCTATCAAAACAAATATAAAGACTAATCCAGCACGTAAAAATGTGAATCAGACTATTGAATCTTTTTTTAGCTGGGCTGGATATGCTGTAGAGCAAAAGAAGTCTGCATAACATTTTTTAATATCTTCCATAAAATAATGTATTTTCTCTCCTAAAGATCTCTTGCATAGAGTGACTTTCATTAATTTCAGGAAATGGAAACCAATCTTTGTATATCTGCTTTTCTTTAAATATCATCAATGGAGGAAAGTTTTAAACAGCATTAGTATTTTCCTGTTCATATCAAAATGTGGCTTGCAAACAAGGGCACGGAGTTCTGAGAAAAAAATATAAGAGATTAAAACACCAATTTTGTCAAAGAGGCTGAGTGCAAAGGTAAATATAAATGGTTTGAAGAAAATATTGCCAAATATTAAAAGAAAAATATGTCTATGTTAATTTTTCATGTTTATATATTTGTTATTTCTTTATAAAGTTTTAAAAGGAACAATTCTGTTGTCAAGATTTCTTTCAATGAGTAATAGCTAGAGAATAGTTTGATACTAATTTAATTACAATACTATGTTTATATATTATTTTAGTGTTTTCAGATTCAATGCCTTTATTCAGCTTTTATACAAGAATAAAAAGGGTAATTTAAGATTATTACAAAGTTAATTAAATTAAACCCAATCTTCAATGACTTAATTTTCTTAACTGTCTGAAGTTTGACCTTTAGTAAAAACTTTTTGCTGTTTCTATCACAGGGTAAAATATTTCTTGCAATAATTTGGAGCAGCTGCAATTATCAATTGTGTTAGAGAACTGTTCTATGCTGATTGGTATTAGATGCTGTGTTTTACATAGATTAGCCCAAATTAAGAGTCAGAAAGAAAATCTTTATTCTGCTTCAGCATTTTTTTTCTTTTTCTGAATGATGAGTAACTGTCAGTGTGTGGACACCTCTTTTCAAGGAATGTGTGAAGCTGTCACCCGGCTGTATCTGCAGGACAATCCAGATGTTACACAATATGAAATCTGGATCTCAGCACCGTGAGGATTGTCAAATGAGCACCACTTAAGTCTGCGCCTGAGTCTTAGTGAAATGACAATTGGGGGACAGTTGAAGGATGCCAATACCTTTCAATATTCCAAACCTAGGTCTTTTTTCTGTTACATATGCAATAGATTCTTCTAAGAAAATAATTAAAATATCTAAAAATCTATTTTGAAAAGAATTAGCTACAAGCTACAATCGGATTTCATTAGGACTTATATAGAGAAAACATTCTTACATTGCAGAGGTTTTCTCTAATCATAGCTATGGAGTGTGAGGAATTCTGATCCGAGGACAATGTACGTGCCACACTGGCATGAGAGGCTGTTTATGCAGGTAATGACTGGTTTAGGATACCTCTGAACTGTCACGTACCATTTGAATTAATGAGGCCATCCAGGTCTAAGGTCCCTAAAAAGGCCTCTCTAGATTAGGGTCTATTAAACCTGCCACAAGCTGCTCAGTGCTAGAAAAGTGACAACAGAGGCTATTTTAGTTTAGCATTTTGTTCTTTTCTTTTCTCCATTTTTCCTTTTGATTTCAGAATATTGAAAGAATGATTTTCCCATTCCTCAACAAATACCCTGCTAACTTACACTGAAGACATTCCTATGGTATATTAGACATGCAAAGCCCACCAATGCTCCAAACAATCAATCCCCAAAATAAAAATTAGACAGAAAAGCAAGTTTAAGAAACTGAATGGTGAGCTAATAATCAGTCAGTTAATATCATCTTGCTTCTTTTGTTTCATTTTAAGATTATTAAATTCAGCTAGGTTTTAGCACAGTAAAATAATGAAACCTAAAAAGCTGTCTACATAACCATGGATGAATGGAAAGCATGATTTCTGTTTAGGCATAATTCAATATTCAGTTGAAGAACAAAATATTGTGGTATATTCATATGAAAAGCACAAACAGCATCAAATAAAGAAATGATAATTAGCTTTCTTTAGGGATCACAGTTAATATCAGTCTCCTGACAATAACTTGATTGTCGCAATTCTGGCCTGATATTTTGTTGTGCATCTTTTGTTTGCTTCTCCTATGATTTCAAAACTCCCACATGACTATAGTTTTTTCTGGACCGTGAATATTATTCCATTAATAGATTTTTTGCTTTTAAAAATTTGAGTGCAAAATCAATTTAACGTTCCCAAATCTATTAGGTGCATAGCCTTTAATTTGCTGCACATTAACAATAAATGGTCAAAATATGAGGTTATTTTTGGAGTGATTATTATGATGGTGATAAGGCCTGACACTTGCGCCACTTCAAACACACAACCACCAACAGTTCCATTACAACAAAAGAGCTCCCAGCATAACACATTTTAATAGTCAGAAGAGTTGTGAATTCACAGCTTTGCACAGCAGGTGTGGCTGCACATCTTTGCACCCCTAAATACACTTGCTCATCTAATCTGACAGATTAGACAATGGCACAAAACCCCCATCGCTGATGTCTAAACAAAGACTATTTCGTAAGAGACAAAGCTTCATGCGGACTGTGTTGCCACTAATAACTTTTCCAAGCAGAAAACAATGTATATTTTATTAATGAAAAACAAATTGCAGCAGGAAAGATGAATGTCTTGGCTTTTCTGACATTTTAAATCATTTGCTTTCTCTTCCCTTCTGTGCCTTTAATATTTATCTTCATATCAATCTTTGTGCAGTTTTGCTAATTAGCTATGGTGCTGGAAGTGGAAAAATGGAAGGCATCACAGTCCACAGCCTTCAAACCCAATATGCAAGAGGAAAAAAAATTTTGCAGTTTTTTTTCAAGTAAAAATATATTGGAAAGCATCACCTTTAACTATAGGCAGAGTTAAATGAGACTTTGGGACACCCACAGGATAGTGAAAAGGAGCACAGCAAAGGGTTTCAAGGAAGAAAAAGACAACCTGATTTGCTATTCAACTTCATCACAGCTGAACATTAAAAGTGAGACTGAAGATGTGCGTATTTACCATAAGGGGACGAACTGAGGATTCATGGGCTCGGGAGGCTCATTCGGAGGCAGCTGCACTTACCATGAATTAGGAAAAGGAAATAGCAGCCCTGGTGTGCTGTAGGTCAGTCACAAATGTCGACTTGAGAGATTCATAAATCTCAAGCCTGACTTCAGCCAGTGACTTGCAGAACCTCCTTCTAGCGTTTTCCTGTAATTTAAAGATTATGTAAGGTATAGCATGAGTGTGGTGTTCGATGAAAATATTAATTTAGAGATAAATCCTGTAAGTGCTCCGACACAGCGGCTTCTGCCGCACAGTTACACTTCAAACAGAACGGGCTGCTAGTTTTGTCAACAGTAGGAGGTCGTGGAAGGCTGCCAAAGAAAACAAACCTTTTGCAATAAAATACTTTCAGTTCTAAGTAGTTGCAGAATATCTCCTGTACTGTTTTATTCCTAATATTTAAACTTTGATGTATCATCTTCTGCTGACAATTTCTTGAATAGGAAATCTTCATCATAAAATGAAGTGTGGCACACAAATACACACACACACACACACACACACACACACACACACACACACCAGAGAAGCAATTCATCACAATAAACTCTTTCTGGCAAGTTCAAATTATTTTTTGTACCAGAAGGGGGTGTGGCAGGAAGGAGTGGTAAAAGTTATGGTATAAATTGTTTCTCTATTTTGTTGTTGTTGCCTGAAAAACATATTACATATGTTAGTAAGAAAATCTTAAGCCTTTGGGGAAAAAAACCCAGAATTTTGCCATTGAAGGAACAGTTTTATTAATCATAAATAAGGCACAATGTCATTTTTAATGTGATATTAACTGATCCTAAAAGTATTCTGTATCTGCCTCTTTGTGTCATTGAATTTAAAAAATCCTTTAAATAGAGAGCATGCTCAATGGCTATTCAGATTTGTCATTTGTTTAATAACCCAAACTAGAAATTAACACAGTATTGTTCCAAAGCACGGCATTGCTCATGGAAAAAATGGTGAAAGTTGATGTAACTGATTTCCAAAACCACTTCTCACCTGTAAGAGAAACATTCTGCTGGAGAATCACTTACTGCAAGTTTCATTTGCATCCTCTGGCTCTTTAATTTGCAGAGATGCCTCTTTTGAAAATAGAAATCCATTAGTGACCTTCTATCCTGTGGTTGGAAAATGAAACATGTGGTGACCACAGTCATAAGCACCAACTTCTATTCTGTGGGAACAGGGTACTACCAAGGACCTATTTCAGATTCAACATTATGATTCATATTGAGATTTTTGTTTGGGTTTCTTTTATTTTTACCTGTTAGTATTATTCAAGCCTAAAGATACATAAGAATAAATGCAAATTAATAATAATATAAATGAGGATTTCACATATTCTTAATGATATCCTGGAGTTGTAAGACATAATTAACATTATAGAGTGCCTGGAGAACTCAGGCAGAAACAAAATGAGAATTTAAGCTTTAATATTAGAAGAGTATTGATGCAAAACTCACAGGTAGCTCACTTGCTGTCCTGCTCCTTATTTTCTCAGAGTATGGTTCAGGTATTTTAATACTTTCTTGGTATCTTGGCTGGTTTTTAAAGTAACCTGTGCGTGGAGAACTCTGACACCTTTGGTGCAGTCATTCTCAGCACAGTGATATCTTTAAGCTATGCATGGCCTCCTTTATTGTTTTACTGTTTGAAAAGCTGTGTTCCACTTTCAAATTACATTAAGAATATAAATTTCAGCCTCAAAATTATGATTCTGTACAACAGAGGCAGAATGTGTGCTTTGTAGTGCAAGATCCCTTTCATTTAATATTAAGCATTCATCCTCTCACATTTTTCTATTTTTGAAAACCATTTGAAATGAATAGACATACACCATAGGATTCTAGACCCTGTAGAATCCTAGGGCCCGTGGCAGACTGAAGCCTAGCAGCCTCTTTTGCAGACACGGCCAGCAGAATATTTGAAGTTGATGCAGCTTAGGAAGAGGCTGATCTTCACAGAAAAGTCAGAATTTCTAAAAAAAAAAAAAAAACTTTTTAAAGCCATTTTAGCCCTAATCATCGACACGCATTAAAGATCTTTAAACATGGCTGTGATCAGGCAATTTTTTTCTGGCATACTTTGTAAGAGAAGACTAGTGTCGCACAATTTAGAATGAAGGCTTGGTGTTCTTACAAATCCTGTGTAGTCCCCTTGTGAAAGCTAATGTCTATATGATGTTCCTGAGTCCTAGCCTGTCCTATTTATTAATAAAGTTAAAATTATTGGAAAATTCACACAAATTATTCTAAACTGATGTGAAATAAGCTTTGTCCTAGTGGTCCTATGACATGGCTGAGATTGGCCTTCATGTATTCAAATTGATTCTTTCATATTAGTCTACATAGAATGATAAGCCCAACCACTTCTTTCTCTTCCTGCTACTCTTCCTCCTCTTCCTCCTCCTCCTTCTCCTCCTTTTCCTCCTTCTCCTTCTTCTTCTTCCTCTTCTTCATCCTTATTATTTACTTCTAACCACATGCATGGGACAAACCAACAAGGTACTACAGAAAGAGAGGCAATAAAAATCATATTCTTCTTGATCACTGGTTTTCTTTCAATAAATCAATTTAGAGTTTGACTTCAAGTATCAGCTGTGAATTAACTCTGCTTAAAGCTTTATAGTACAAAGGAATTATGTTGTTTTTCTACTTAGTTAGCACAAGCTGTAGAGTTCTAATACTACTTATTTAGTATTAAAGATACTGATTTTACAAAATTTGAAACTTAATTTCTAGTTGCTTACCATTAAAAAATGCTGTGTTATTGTGATGTAAAATAGCTTGGGAATGAACATCAAGAAACAATTATACAAATAGGTTGTTTCCTTTTTGTAGGTTTCCCTTAATACAGCTACAGTACTAAAAATCTCCATTGGAAAGATTTTGTACTTGTTAATCTAATTAATAATTAGTATTCTATGACTGTCATAACTTGACTTGGAAATTACTGGGTCACAAAGAGGAAAGTAGAAGGGTAATCTGTAGCATAATATTTGAGGACATAGATGACACAAAAGAAAATAAAGAGGTTTAGTTTCTTTTTTTATACTTTTATTGGCGCAATGTAATTATACATCACAGTAGGATTCAAACTGATGCAAACACACATGCACACTTGGTAAATCCTGTGATGAGAGTCAATAACTACTGTTGTCATCCTATGACATAGATCAGCATTTCCTCAGACAGTATACAGTTGTGGATCACTAATTATGGTTCAGACACTATATTATCTACTGAGGTTTGAGAACTAAGCTGTAGTTATCAGTTCAGAAGAACAAAGATAATAGATATCGTCTTTATTCAAGAGAAACTCAGTTTAAGAGGAAAATTCACAGCTATTCCTAGACCCCCAATAAAGCATTTGGCTCCCTCTACAGTCATAGTCTGCAAACCCAATCATGCCCACAGGGGCTGCCTGGTAGCTATTATGTGTCTTTGTGTGTGGTACTGGGGTTTGAACCTGGGAAGGTGGGGGTGGGGGGCACCAAGCTTACCTAATAGCTCTTTGATTCTTCCCATCAACTCTTCACAACAACTGTTTCAAAATCAGTTCCAAGTCTCCAAACCATTTACCCTAATTTCAACCCCTCACTCTCAGGAAATAACTTTCCTTCTACTCAGTGGAGAAAATAGAAGTCATCAAGTGTCAACTCAAGAATACAAACAATAATAAATGCTGGCCAGGATGTGGGGATATAGGAACCCATATAAACTGTGGTAGGACTGCAAATTAGTGAGGCTGCTATGAAGATCAGTGTGGTGATTCCTCAGAAGACTGGGAATGGAACCACCATATGACCCAGCTATGCCACTCCTGGGTATTTTTCCAAAGGAATTGAAGTCAGAATATTATAGCCATACATGCATATCCATGTTTATAGCAGCACAATTTACAATAGCTAAATTATAGAAACAGCCTAGGTGCCCATCAACAGATGAATGGATTACAAAATCATGGTATATACGTGCAACGGAATTTTACTCATCCATAAAGGAGAACAAAATTCTGTCATTTGCAGGAAAATAGATGAAACTAGAGATTGTTATGCTAAGTGAGATTTGCCAGTCATAGAAAGTAAATAGTTTTATGTTTTCTCTAACACATGGAAGCTAGAGAGAAATTGGGTAACAAAAGAGATCTCAGATAATGGAGCAGAGACTCTAATAGAGTGATAGAGGGGTTTTGGGAAGGGAGGAGGAATGAAGGAGATTTAATGAAGGTAACAGTTTAAATAATGCTAAGTACACATACGAAATTGTCAATGACATGTACAGGGAAGGGGAGGGAGGCGGGTAGGATCCGGAGGCAAATGCACCAAGTGTTGTGTGCTTGTATATTCCTATCACTCTATATCTCATTATGATGTATAATTACAATGCACCAATAAAAAGTATATTAAAAAAAGAGTCAACTCCAACTTGCCGACATCCAGTAGACACCTATCCAAGGTCCTCTTTCCCTTGCCACTTGTGTTACCCTACCAAATTGCTGTCACCAATACTGAATATGGATATGTTTCAGTCTTTCTTATTTCACATCTTTATACATTGACACTAGCATGGATTCCACTGTTATTGAAGAATTTTGCTGCCCCTCTTCCCCCAGGCTTGTTTGAACACTATCTTTTTCTTAAACTAGGTTGTTCATCACTTCTCTGGCATTTGCTTGTCTTTTATTTTTTATATGTTTTTATTGGTGCATTGTAGTCTCACATCACAATGAGTATCAGTTTGGTGTTAACATACATGCACACAGCTCTTAGTGTCCCTCACCCCCGCCTCCCCCCACATGTAGTACTGAGAATGATGTTGGTATAATCTCATATGTACACATTGTTTATGACAGTAATTCTATAGATTCACTTCTTTCTTGCCCTTCCCCTTCCCTTGTACC
>PVJS01021914.1:0-16182 GCA_004027185.1 Glis glis
ACCCAGGGGCGTTCTACCTCCGCGCTCCCCCCCCGGCCCTATTTTTTATACTTTATTTTGAAACCGGGTCTCACAAAGTTGCAGAGGGCCTCACTAAGGAGAGAGAGAGAGAGAGAGAGACAGGGAGAGAGAGAGTGAGAGAGCTGAGGCTGGCCGCAAACCCGGATCCTCCGGTCTCTGCCTCCCAAAGTACTGGGATTACAAGCGTGCGCCACCACGCCCGGCTATTCCACGGTATTTCAAACGAACACTTCCTCTGCCTGTAACAGGCAGGATGCACAGCGATCTGG
The DNA here is from genome assembly GCA_004027185.1 of Glis glis. Lineage (NCBI taxonomy): Eukaryota > Metazoa > Chordata > Mammalia > Rodentia > Gliridae > Glis > Glis glis. The sequence goes on from PVJS01021914.1 coordinate 291, forward strand.
CTCCCTTCGGTTACTGATGCTCTGAAGATCTTCCTACCCACTTGGTTCTACATCCAAGGAAGGAAAATGCACACGACTTGGTCTGACAACCCTACCAATGGGAAATCCAAGTTGGAACAAGTGTCAAAAGAAGGATTTGTGGATGACAGGAGGATCATGTAAAATTCAGTGGTCTGAACTCACCAATGACACCTGAATGTCCTCACATTATTTCTACTCATTACTCCTAGGAAATGAGACATAACTCATGGAAATCAACCTTTCTGGTAAAACTTCGGCCACGTAGAAAAATTTGAATTTAACCTCTACCAGAAACACCCTCACAGACACACCACAAAATTATGTTTGACTAGCTATCTAGAATCCCTTGGCCCAGTCAAATTGACATATAAAATTACCCATCACAGATGGTGTTTGTTAAATCTCTGAAGAAACTTTTTAAACACTGTAGTAATATATTCACGCCATGATTCCCAACAACCAAAATCTTTTCCTGCTCTGAAAAGTTGGACTGGATTTATTTGTATCTGCCTGGAGTTTTTGTTTGTTTGTGTTTGTTTGTTTTGGGGGATTCATTCCTTAAAGAAAATAAAATCATGGTCTGAAAAATGGTAGACAAAAAAAAATCTCCCCACTCAGTATTTATGGCATTACCTTCTGATGAAAACCTGTTAACTTGTATGGCATATTTCCTCAGTTCAGAGGCTATGGAATGATGATGCAGTTACAAATTCCTCTGATAATAGAAGCAATTATTTTGATGACAGAGGCACACTTATTCTTGAAGATATCAGAACATAAATTAAAATGTTAGATACTCAAATTGACACCTGGAAAAGCAAAGGTTATTCCCAGTGTGTAAAGTAGATATTTACCTCTGACAAGTTCATGAAATCTGTCTTTTTATTGGTATTATCACCAGCAAGTCACCCAGACACCTGAAATTTCCCTGCTTTTAAAATGCACTTAACGCTGCCTGACGTAGATGACAGACACATAGACATTGCGCAGTTTGACTGTGCTTGGGGTAGCAAACGTGTGACGATTCTAACAATAGCCAAGGCGCCTTTGGATCCCATTTGCTTCTACTAATGCCTTGATCATAAATTAGAATCTGGTTACATTTGCTATTCCATTTAGGAAAGTATTGCTTCACAGGATCCTAGTGGTTTTAGAAAAGTAATATACTTTCAAAATTACCTAATTTTCTCACCTTTAAAAGACTTACTAGTATAGGAAATTTTTCTATTGAATCTACAAAGGACTAGGTAGAAGCAGGAAAAATGTATTTGGAATTGCACTAAATTAGTTGGATTCCCCTGAGGGTACCTGGTGCCCAGGGCCAGGCAATCCAACAGCTGTGAGACCCTGGGCCAGCCTCGGCAGTGGCAGAGAAGCCTCTGAGGTCTGAGACCTTGTGGCTGCCAGCTCAGCCTGCACAAGTCCTAGAGGCAACAAGATGTGGTGTGCTGCAAGAACTGTGACCGGAGTCAGATCCCAGTCCACCCCCAGGTGCCTCCCATGAGTCACTGAGGCTAAGTAAGGAAGAGAATCTTTTGCTGAATTTAATAAACCTCGGGACCTTCTCTTGTTGTGGTTTGGAATTTTCATCTTCATCCTTTTAAAGGTTATGTACAGTAAAATTTACTTTCTGGTGTGGGCTTTATGAATGCTGACAAATGCACAGGACTGCATAAGCACAACTACTGTGTGTGTGTGTGTGTGTGTGTGTGTGTGTGTTTCTAGGGATTGCATCCAGGGGCATTATATCTCCGAGCTATACCCCCAGCCCAATTTAATATTTTATTTTTGAAACAGGATCTTGCTAAATTGCTGAGGGTCTTGATAAATTGCTAAGACTGGCCTAGAAACTGCAATTCTCCTGTCTCAGCCTCCCAAGTACTGGAATTACAGGCAGGGCCACCACGCCCAGATCACAACCACTACTAATATATAGTATAGTTCTATCATCCTTGTCCCCGAATCCATCATGCCACCCTTTTTGAGAAGAAACAACCCCATCCTTAATAAAGAACCGACCTAGTCTTTTATCCTATAGTTTTGTCATTTCCAGAATACCATTGCTACAGTTTGGATATTGAATGGCCCCCAAAGCCCCATGTGTTGAAAGCTTGGTCCCCAGCCACTGACACTATTGGAAGATGGTGAAACTTTTAAGAGGTAGGGCCTACATTATTGGGGGCATGCATCTGAAGAAAACATTGGTACCCTGTTCTCTTCCTTTCTCTCTCTGCTTCCAAGCTGACAAGAGGTGAACAGACTTGCTCCACTACATTCTCCTGCTACAATGTACTGTGCCACCACAGGCCCAGAGCAACTGGGTCAAGCAACCATGGAACCATGAGCCAAAATAAATCTTTCCTCCTTTTAAAATGATTATATCAGGCATTTTATTACAGTAATGAAAATCTGACTAGCACAATCATTTAAATGGGACCATACAATATATAGCCTTTTGAGTCTGACTTCTTTTGTATCTCTAATGCATTTGAGATTCAGACATGTCTTTGCATATGTCAGTCATTTGTTCCTTTTTATTGCTGAGTAGTATTCCATTATATGGATGTGCTACAGTTTACCTGTTCCTCAGCTGAGGGATATTGGATGTTTCCAGAATTGGATATACATGAACATTAAGGGTTTTGTGCAGACATGGATTTTTACTTCATTTGAAATACCTAGAAGTGAAATTTCTGGGTCATATGGTAAGTGTACGTTTAACTTTACAAGAAAGTGTCAAACTGTTTTCCAGGTGGCTATGCCTGCCATTGGCTACAAACTCAGCCTGCACAAGTCCTAGAGGGCACAAGATGTGGGCATTGCACATTCCCACCAGCAATATGTGAGATTTCCAGTTTCTCTGTGTGCTAGTCATCTTCGTTTCACTGTGACCAAAATATCTGACAAGAACAATTTAGAGGATGAAAGGTTTATTTGCACTTATGGTTTCAGAGGTTCAGTCCATGGTCAGCTGGCTCCAGGGCAGAAACATCAGAGGAAACTGCTGAACTTATGGCAGCCAGGAAGCAGGAGGAGCAGGTCATGAACAAAGTAAACAGTTCCAGGACCAGACTTGGTGGCAAACACCTTTAATCTCAGTACTTGGAAGTCCGAGACTAGCAGATCACAGGTTCAAGACCGGCTCAAAGTAACTTAGCAAGACCCTATTTTAAAATAAAAAATAAAAGGACTGGGAAGGGAGAAATGTAGCTCAGTGTTAAAATATCCCTGGGTTCAATCCCTAGTACAAAAAGAACAAAACAAAACACTTCAAAGACATGTCCCCAGTGACCTACTTCCTCCAACTAGGTCCCAGTTCCTAGTAGTCCATTCAGCTATCAATGGGTTAATCTATCAAGTGGACTAATCCACTCATGAGATCCGATCCCCATGTCAATCTTTGCCTCGAAGCCCCACCTCTGAAACTCCCTGCGCTGAGCATCATGCTTTCAACACAAGAGCTCTGGAGGGACATTCCAGATACCAACCTCAACACTCTGTACCCTCCTCAGCATCAGATATTGTCAGTTGTTGAATTTGCTTATTCATTTTATTTAGTTTTTATTTTAGCCATTCTAACAGGTATATACTGACATTTCATTGTGAATTTAATTTGCATTTTTCTAAAGAGTAATGAAATTAGACATTATTTCATGTATTTATTTGCCCTTTGTATGCCCTCTTTGACAAAGTATCTATTCAGATCTTCTGTCTACTTTTTAACTGGGTCATTTGTTGTTAAGTTTTGGGAATTCTATAGATATTCTAGATTCAAGTAGTTTGTCACGTATATGATTTAAAGATATTTTCTCCCAGTGTTTATCTGGCATTTTCATTCCACCAGAAGTGTGTTCCTCAAAGAAAAAAATTAATCTTGATAAAATATAATCTATCAACTTTTTTCTTTTATGAATCATACTATTGGTACTAAACCTAAGAAATCTTTAGCTAAGCCAAGGTCACAAAGATTTTCTCTTATGTTTTCCTCTGAAAGGTTTATACACTTTTATTTTGTATCAGTGTCCCCTTTTAATGAGGCTATTAAACACTGTGAATTCTCAGTATTGTATGTGGAAATAGAAAATTTAAGGCATCACGGAAATTTTTTGACATCTCACAGTGACATTACTATGACTTGTCCTGTTCCCATCCATGTTAGCATCTTGATGTTCAATAAATAATTGTTAGGAATTAATAGATCCTCTCAGATAAGCCAACTCATTTTTTCAGGATTGTATAGTAAAACAAAGATAGGCCTATAGTCACCTCCATGTCTTCCCGGCTATGTGGCCTTGGCAGCCATTTTACTTAAGTTCTTTGGGCTGGGTTGCCTAACTTAAAACTATAGACTAATAACGCACATTAAGAATTTTTGGAGGATTGCATTTGGCAATATGTGGAAGTGTCTTCATATTTCCTGACATATATTAGGATTCTATGAAGTGTTATTTTCTCCCATTTTCCTTTTCCTTTCCATCCCAATCCTAAAATATGTATGTGTTTTACAGCTCTGGTCCTGAAAAACTGAAATCTATATCATATTGTGAATGAGAGTATTCCATATTTGATTTTGGAATGTCTTCTTTCCTGTATCCATGCATTTTTAGCCAAGAGGACTAAAATGGGTAGATGATCCCATTTCCAGTAGGTTTTCTTCTTCTTAGGACTACTGTACATTGCACAAATGGAGAGGGAATAAAAAGGGTCCAAGATGAGATATGGAGTTGGCAGAGGAAAAAAACCCTGTAGTGTGGCATTCATGAGAGAATCCCTTCTCATACATATTGAAATGTGGCAAGGCAGTCTTAATCAGGACATGACAACCCAAAAGCTAGTTAACAATTAAATACAAACTGGGGTAGAATGGTCTGCCCATGCTTTGGGTACCAAATTGCTACCATTATATTATGCTACAATTTATTTAAAAATTCCAGACATTTTTATTGAACTAAGAGAATTTTCCCAGTTAGAAGTGTTCACTAATGGCTAATCAAGGAAATCAAAAAGGCTGGCATAGTTTCTTGGCCCAGAAATAAGGTTAGTAAACTAAATTATCATGTTGCTTTATTGACAAGCTACAAAGCAATCTCAAAATTAGTTAGTCCAGAAGCACAGACCAACTCAATGTCTTTAGGTGCTATTAAAATTGATTATTATGAGAAGTGATCTAAAAGGAAAGTCACAATGATATTTTTCGAATAATGGTGCTATTTATTAAGCATTTGTTCAATGCCAGCCAGTGTTATTGAGGCTTTTTGTATATTGCCTAATTCAGTTTTCATAACAACCCTGTGATGTGGGTGTTATTTATCTCCTTATTTTACGAACAAAAAAGTTACAGGCTTAGGTTAAATGTCGACCTCAAGGTTACGCTACCAGAAAATGACTAATGCAGAATTTGAACTCAAGGCTATATACCTGGAAAGCCCCTGTTTTTAACTGCTCTTCTTTATCATCTTATCCTGCATGGTGTACAGCTTGCACAAACGTTCTTTAAAACATGCAGTCAAAAGTTTGGATACCCAGTAAATCAGTGATGTTCCTAACTTTTCGATATGTAGCACGTAGCCTTTGATTAGGTGCATATGTATTTCAATTTGCAATTACAAGATTAAAGGTCACTCCAGTTTTATGTTTCCTTATTAATCTCCAAAACATTTTAGCACTTTCAAATGCATAACATATCAAGTATGTTACTCCTTTCAAGCTCATCTAAACATATGCAGTGATACTGATTAAACATTATTGAAACCTGTCAAAAGGTAATTATCACTTAATGGAGCTGTCCAAATGTTTTCTAATTTGCTAAATGCAGAATTTCTCCAGCCAAAAGAAAACATTACCTTAACCCCTTAGGCAGAGAAGATCAGGAGCCTCTGATATTGCTGTTATCAAAAAATTCTATGAACCTTCTCCAAGGAACAATATCCTATTATCTTGGCAGAGTGCATTAATCTGAGGTCAGAACCAATAAAGTTTGTATTGGTGAATGAATGAATTGATGAATGAGTGAATAAATGAAAGAATTAGGCTATTTGCAAATTTTAACCCAATAAATGTTTTTAGGATGTGTGAATTAAAGAATGAATTGTCTATAAATTTTAGTTCATAGAGCAAGTTTTACTATTTAGAATGAATTTTAGAAGTAAATAATTTAGAAGCAATTTTCCATACTATATATTGTATTTGAATTTTAAAAACACAAATATATATGTATACATATATATTTAAGAAAAACATGAATATCATGTTTAATTTGCCCTAATTTACTGTGCATTTTCAGGATATTACATTTATAACTCATAGCTGTGTCCTCATGACTGACATTTTTAAATGGTTTACTATGAAGTAGATCACCTTTGCAAGAGCACTGCATGAAAAATTCATGATATAATAGAAGTCACAAGCCGCAGAGGCACGTTATGATTGGGACCCTCTATAAGTCAAATGATAAGTAAAAAATATAAATTTGCCACAGAAGAGCAATATATGCCTATATATTGCTATATATTGCCTATAGCAATATATGCCTATATGACCACTGCCTATATGGTAGTGGTCAGGCCCTTCAATTTTACATGACCCTCCCAGCTAAAGTCACAAGTCAGTGACCACATGATTTCATGTGGCAGATTTCTCTTCTCACCCCATAGAGGCTGCTCAACTACAATTCTGTGTTTCTCCTAAAGGGCATAGGAGCCACCACAGCCAAGCGTGATTAGCTGGCTACAAAGTAAAACAGGCCGGAGCAATGATTTCCAAGACCAGGTGATCATTCATGCTTGCCAATCTACTAATCTGGTTGAGACTTTGTCTCCCAACCAAGAGCAGGCCCAGCCTCAAGCCTGGATGTATTGTTCACTGAGCTAATGGAAAGGTTAAGCCAATAGCTAATTATTCAGAGTGCTCAATCTAAAGATCCATGCTTCGGATATTCCTTTTCTATGGTATGTGAAATTCTGTTGTTTATGCCTAAACTTACAGCACTTTTTTCCATGACCTGATGTTCACTCATTTATTTATCAGGTGGCTATTAAGCAGGCGATAATGAAATCACTGAGAAAGTAATTTCTATTTGGTTCAAGAATTCCATGATACAATAAACCAACCATGTGAGCCAGCATGTTCAAATTCTATAATAATTATCATTTGAATATTTACAGTTAGTCATTGTTAGGGTAAATATGTATTTAACAGTCAAAGTCCCTTACCTTTTTTATAACTTACCTAGGCAAGCACTTATAGCTCGTATCAAAATGAGAATATTACCGAAAATATGTAAGATCGAAGAACCATTTTCTTTGCCGTTGTCAATCCAAGAATTTTCTCTTTCTATGTGTGCTTGGAAAAGCCACTAACCTTTGGATATTTGCTTCTATAACTTCCTTGTGTTTATTCTTAAACTTGAACTTAAGCTAATGAACTGAGTTTCCTTAATTACATTAATAAACTAATTAAAAATCAAACTCACTAACAATCAAAGGAATGCAAATTAAAGTAGCAATAGGACATTATCATTTGCCTCTCAGAGCAGAAGCACTAATTTTTAAATGATAATGTTTAATGCTGATGAGGTTACCTTTAGATAATCAACCCCAGGCATGATATATAGTAAGAATTTAGCCCTCTTGGAAAGCCTCAAAAATGTTTTCACATTTTGACCCAATAATCTGATTTCTAGAACTCTATAAGAATGAGAAATATAGATGTAGACAAGGTCTTTTGAGTAAGGAAATATACTCTTATTTGATATTTTATTAAAAATTAGCTAACTGGGCATGGTGGCACATTCCTATAATCCCAGTACTTGGGAGGCTGAGACAGGAGGATCACAGGTTGGAGACCAGCCTCAGCAACTTAGTGAAACTCTCACCAACCTAGCAAGACCCTATTTCAAAACAAAAAATAAAAAGGGTTGGGTGTGTAGCTCAGAGATAGAATGTCCCTGGGTTCAATACACACACACACACACACACAAAAAAAAAACCTTTACTTAGATCAATGTTCACAATATGAAAATACTTTTTATGCAATATAAACTGTGTTTAATAATACAGAAATGCTCAATATATGATGTTATATGAATATGTAAACTAAAAAAGTATACTTCCAAATTATTTTAAAAGTACATACCCACAAGGAAACGTGTGCGCGCGCGCATGCGTGCACACACTGGGGAATGAACCCGGGGTATTCTACCTCTGAGCTACACTCCCAGCCCTATATTTATTTATTTATTTATTTATTTATTTATTTATTTACTGGGAAACAAGGTCTTACTAAGTTGCTGAGGGCTCATTAAGTTGCTGAGGCTGACTTCAAACCTACGATCCTTCTGTCTCAGCCTCCCAAATACTGGGATTACAGGCATGTGCCACCACGCCCAGCTACAAGGAAACTTAAATAGGTGCCCAAATATATGGAGAAATAATAGTGTACATATTACCAACTTCTGCACCACTGATTACATGACCACCAATGTCTTTACACAAACAATAATAGGAAATGTGCTTTCTTACATAGACAACTCTAGGCCCTGTCAAAAACCCAACAGAGACAATCACAGGGTCCCTAGGCTTCAGGGGACTATTAATAATGAAGTAAACTAGGGTTAAAAAAGAATATCAGTATATTTTTAGGTACCTATATAGTTTATTGTGCAACTATGCACACACATGAACAATTACAGGCATCTAGAATGTTCTCTCACCTTTACAGAAACCTTTCTGATCTCTGTGCACACCCCCAAGCACCTGGAGACCTGAATGTGGTCTCTCCCATCTTGAGCATTTATGTAATTCACACGATTTGACATAGATATGAACGATGAGGGTTTGTTGAGATGTAAACCGTGAGAGAGTGTTTTGTGGGGAAAATTCCACACCGTTTTCCTCCAACCCCTATCTATAGAGTTTACAAGGCCTAAAGGAAGTCACAACTTTAGAATTAGAAGACCTCTATCCACATCCTACTTCTGCCGCTCACTGTTTCGTAAATGACTTTACCTTACTACACCTGTCTCCTCTTCTCTAAAGTATGAATGACAGAACTGATGACATGGGGTTTTCTGAGCAGGAAATCAGCAAAAACAAATGAATGTGCTGGCTCTAGTGCTGACCCCGAGTAGACATTTGCTAAGTTTACTTGAAATTAGATTCAGAGCCTAGATGTGGATTAACCAGAAGTAGACAGACCAAGAACTCCACTGTGATTCCTTCTCTTCACCTGGCATACTCTTTGACAAACATGTCACAGAATTTATTTTCATCAGCCCCCTGCTTTGGATTCCTGATTTATGAAATGGGAACACTATATAACTTTAATTTCTGCTTTTAAACATCTGAAAGACTATAATGGCAAATATGACTTAGATCATAGGAGAATTTGGAATTACATTTAGAAAAATATTCTGAGTCCCTTTTAGAATTGCTCACCTTGAGTTTGGCATTATTTGGCTTTGTTTTGTTTTTGATGAAAAAAATCTTTCTCCTAGAACCTTATTGTTTGGTTTTGGTCTTTACTTATGTGTATTACTTCTTTGTGTATGTACTGACTAAAGTGTTTTTGGTCTTACTATTTGCTTTTTTTTTTTTTTTTTTTTTTTGGCTGTACCAGGGATTGAACGCAGGGGCGTTCTACCTCCACGCTACACCCCCGGCCCTATTTTTTTATGCTTTATTTTTGAAACCGGGTCTCACGAAGTTGCGGAGGGCCTCACTAGGTAGAGAGAGAGAGAGAGAGAGAGAGAGAGAGATCAATCGATCGATCGCGCGTGCACGCGCACTGAGGTTGGCCGCGAACCCGGATCCTCTGGTCTGCGCCTCCCAAAGTATTGGGATTACAAGCGTGCACCACCACGCCCGGCTCTATTTGCTTTTTTTTAAAGATCAAGTAATGATCTATTAACATGGAGTGAAATAGATGACAGTAACTTCCCAATTACTACAGGAGAAAAAAAGAAGAATAAGAGACACAATCACTCTTTCATTTTTCTGAGTATTAAGAACATATAAGATTTAACTTGGAACTAAAACTATATAGTCCCACTGTTTAACAGAGTTTGTGAAAAAACAGTCTATAATAAAGTTTTCAATAACAAAGTTGTAAAATGACCAAATAACCATATATTTAATATGAAATTAGTACCCAATAACATTTACCAATACACCAATTATAAATGATCATTATAAATCATCATAGTCTACCAATACATTTTCTTAAAAAAATAATTCTGTTATATTGTTACAACATGCTTCCAAAGGAGGACATTGACAATCCCATGAAACTACAATGAGTACAATAATTTATTCATTATGAATTACCTTATTTTTAGCCTCATGATCAAAACCTTAATGACATTAATTATCAAGTACATTTCTTAGCACTGAGTAGGTATATTCCAGTGTGCATCTAGGACTAGGGCAGTGGTTCTCTAACAAAGAATATTTGCCCTCAGGGGACATTTGGCAATGTCTGTATATATTTTTGGGTTGTCACAATTGACAGGGAGCATAGAGGCCAGAGATGCTTCTAAACATGCTACCATGCACAGATTCACCCCATGAAAATTATCTAGTCCAAATTGTCAGTAGTTCTGAGGTTGGAAAGCTCTGGCCTAGAACCAGAATTCAGTTAGGGATGGTCTGTAACATATCTGTGCATTTCATCCATATGTAATGAATCTCAAATCAAAGCATCACCAATAGTTAAATTTTTGGTGGATAAACATTTGCAATTGGATAATATGATAGCACAAAGGTGTTTCTCCTTAACTCAGAATTTTGTCCCATTTTTCTTTTGTTCTACTCACTACTGACCTCTATATTTTATTTTTTCCTTTTGATTCCACTACTTCTCCCTTCCACCAACTCCCCCGTGTCAATTTTCTTTTGTTTCCTTATAGCCCACCCCGTACTTTTCTTCTCCTATACTTTTCATCTTCATGTCCTATTTTAATTTCTAATTTTGGATTAATTTTAAAGGATTAATCTTAATTCTCTAAGATCAAGTGGTCAAACACTCTTCCCTATGAATGCAAAAAAATTGTGTGGAATCACTAAATACCATTTGTAGTGGACACAGACAGAAGAGACTGCAGCACTTATAATAGAGACCCAATAGCGATCTCGATATTTTGGCTATTCTCTCCTCATGTTAGTATTTTGAGAAGACCTAGGATTTATAAATAATACATGTCCTCTCAACAAGAAGAATCTTAGGAGTTTTTTAGACCACATTTTCTCGCACACACAAAAAGAGGCAAACTTATAAAGGAGTATCAACCTGAACAAATGAGCGTGGTGGCAAATCCTTCAGTGTGGAGTTCTCAAGGGATTGATTAAAATGTTGAAGCAATCCATCTCCTCTAACTCAGCCTGTCCTGCTGGGCTGAGGAGAGGGGTGGACAGAACTACTCTCACCCTCATTGGAAAGGTCAGGGTACGTGGGATCAGAGCTCATGCTCACATCCTCTTTACCTCCTGTGTGACAAGGTTTTCCTACCACACCTATCAATCAATCTCTACCAGTTAACAGTAACAGTGCATGTAAGGATTTTGACCACAGCATTGGAAGGGGTCTTCATCTATGCAGAAAGTCCAGGAAAGCATTAAGAAGACTTTACCAAACAGAAAGACATGTTGTCTTTTATTCACCCACTCGTTTTTAATCCATTCATCAAATGTTACTATATGCCAGCTATGATTGAAGAGTTTGGATAGCATATAGAGGTTATTTTTTTCTCTCTTTTTATCTACACATTTTTTGGAGGCTTTTTAAACAAGTCATGTAACAGAAGAAAGGCATTTGGAGCCACTTGGAATTGCTTGCCATGTGTAGATATAATCTGAATTTAATGATGTGCATGATTAGGAGGGAATGAAAGGCTCATCAGGAAGCTAGTGGAAATGTTTCAGGCTGGTAAATATTTTAAAGCCCACAGATTTCTTTACGTTACCTGCTCTGATCGATGCATTTTCTTTCCATTATGGAATGGCTCTGAATGGCACAAAATACATCCACAAGCCATTTCCTGTTTTTCTGATGCAGTTAGCCCTGATCAATAAGCTTTTTTTCTTCATTGTTTGGTATTTATCGATCATAGTTATTGCACTGAGAATGTTGAAATACAAACCAAGATGCCTGCTCTTAGAGATTATTAGCACCTCTCACTAATTTGTAGGTACTGGTCCTTTCGTGTGTCCGGGGAGGGTTTCTGCAGTTCAGCACCCAGCAGGCAGAGCCATATCTGAAAGTCTGTTTATGGAAAGAGCCAACAAAAAGAACAGTAAGAACTGGAGCATCACATATTGTATTGTTCTCACTGTGCCACTCAAACTTATAACTGTTATTAATTTCAGAGTAATTACTGGATGATAGAGTTCTATCCATCTGTTCAGAGAATTGTGGAAAACTATTAAAAGATTTACCACATATGCAGTCTTTTCCATTTAATATCACATATTCTCAGAACATCCAACATTTTAAAATATATATCAAAATGACAATGTGAACATTGGGAAAATTATTTGACTGCTAACTTGTGAAGGTCTACTTCACCGCATGTATCAAAAAAATCTCAGGCAAATTTCAAGGAGATTCAAGAAAACAGAAGGCAAGAGTTTCTTTCATCTTGGCTATGTAACCTCCTCCACCATATTCTAGAAAATGCCTCCAGACAGCTAATCAAGAGTTCAAAGCAGTTTTTGCAAACACAGACTCTCTGTGGCTAAGAGAATCTTGAATGACAAATACATTTGGAAGGTAACGCATTACACAAAATGTTTTGGATTGGAGCTTCCAAGATGGTCTGCTGAGATATTGAACTCTGAGCCCTAGGAGTAGCTAAGGGGCCTGGAGTGACCAGAATCCCCGGTCCAGTCCTCTCTAGGCATGATCAGCTTGACCATTGAGGCCAGTGTGCTCTAATATCATTTCTCGTGTGATTATTAGCATGCAAAAGTTGAGAGTGCTTTCGACAATCGACTCTGGTAGTCATGCTATAAGAAAGGCATTTTTTACTGTGCAAGACCCACTAAAATTATAAGAAGTCACTAACAAAAAGAAGGGCACTATTGTAATGGCATCTATCCACAGTAATTCATTGCCAAGCACTTCCAAATGGGTGGTTAATTCTATCAACAATACTCTACCCATAAAACTCCTGGGGACATTCTTGTCTTTCAGTGAGTACATCTTGACATACTCTTACAGATGCACGCTTTGTTGATAAGGCCCTATTCGTTGACTACACTGCTATTTTGCAGAAGCACATTTATCCTCTTTAATTGTTACCTGACACTACCAAAATGCCGCTTTTCTGAAACCAGAGAAGTGATCCATGCTGAAATTTCAGGTACAGACTTCAACCTGACTTTAGCTCCACAGGTCTTACTCTATCTGTCAGGCAGTCTGAGCCAGTGTGTGAGGCGCTGCTCTCTGGTCATTACCAGGATATACCACAAGGGACCAGGGAGAGGCTTTTCAGAGTTACCTACAGAAGTTGCGGTATCTGTGTACATAAACTGCAGGGCTGAAGACCAGTGAGAAGAAAGTTCTTTCAAATAAAAATATTTCCAAGTCAAAGATCTCCAACAGAGTATGACTTCTCATTTCTTACACTAACACCAGATTGTCTCAATAAATGCAGATGCCACATGATAGAAAGACACATCCTGCAGCTTTTGACTAAATCTATGCATTCCATGGAAAACCTGGGTTTTCGAGAAGTTGAACATGAAATAGAACCACATGGATTTGTTATTTGTAAATATACTTTTATTGGTGCATGTAGTTCAGAGTTATAGTGACATACATGCACACAGTACTTAGTGAGCTTCCCCTGGATTTGTTATTTTTGCATTTAATTTTCAAGCCATGTCTGGAAAGAATCAAGGAGTCCTATCCTATTTAAAACACATGTGGAAATGAGGTACTGATCCTTACTACAACACAGCTGAATCTCAAAAAAATATTCTGCTAAGTGAAAGAAGGCAAACACAGACTGCTTACTGTGTGACGCTGCTGATATGTGATGTCTAGAATAGGTGCCATAGAGACAAAGCCAGTGGTGTTTGCTGGGAGCTGGAGGGAGGACAGAATGGTGGTAACTGCTTAAGGAGCACAGGGTTTCCTTTAGGGGTGATGGAGATATTTTAGAAATCAATAGAGGTGGTGGTTGTACAACTTTGCGAGCGTGCTAAATGACACTGAATTGTTCACTTTAAAATTCTCAACTTTATGTTATATAAATTTCACTTCAATTTAGAAAATAAAAAAATTTAAACTACATTTGATATCAGAGAAATGCAATATTAGGGAGGGCTCATACCCCACCTTGTCCAGCACATAGTTGATAAAGAACACCCCTCAGGGTAACTAAAATTATACACAAAAAACTTCTAAATTACTAAATAAGCATAAGAAGCCTTATTAATCATCTATAATAAATTAATGACTATAAATTCACCCTACTAAGGACTTTTAGTGTGTGTGTGTGTGTGTGTGTGTGTGTGTGTGTGTGTGCATAGTGCTGGGGATTGAACCCAGGGACATTCTGCCTCTAAGCTACGCCCTCACCCCTATTTCATGTTTTATTTTGAAACAGGGTCTCACTAAGTTGTGGAGAGCCTCACTAAGTTGCTGAGGCAGCCGCAAACCTGTGATCCTCCTGTCTCAGCCTCCCAAGTGATGGGTTTCCAAGAGTGCGCCACCATACCCAGTGACTTGTAGCATTTTTTTTTAGTACTCAGGGTTCTGTAATATTATTCAATTTAAGGGTGAAGAAAGTGAGAAATTATATAACCATTTGGGGGATTAAGCAAAAAATAATATTTTAAGATATTTTAGGCAGTGAATTCTCCTAGAAGATATGCTGGCATCCTCTCTTCCCTACAAAATCTAGTTGGTTTCTTCACAAGATCTGTCCCAAAGCTAAAGACTTTTCTCCTGTTTCTATTTTAAGTTAAAGGTTGTCCTTATAGGTACAATATTACATGTAATAGGGCAAATTGCCATTTTTCTGAAAGTTATGTCATGTATATAAAGCTTCAGGAACCAAAGAGGAAGATGAAAATACAAAACACCTGAAAAATCAAAAGGATGTTGGCTCAAGCTCCAGGAACCCCCTTCTCCTCTCAGGTGGAGAAAGGAACATGGTCGGATTTTCCTGGTCTGGACCCCCTGGGCTGTGGGGGCGTTGTCTGCCTCTCATCCACAGCTGTGATGAGGAAAGTCAGAAATAAGAGACCAGAACCTGTAACTCTGACAGAGAGCTGAAATTTCAAACTAGAATAGCAAGTCTCTTAGCAGGTCCCTGAGGCAGGAGCCTGTATGGACTATAGGAACCGAGATTCCAGGATTTTGGAAGAAGCTGAGAAGATGAGAGAGCTGTTAACATACATAGAGTGGGCAAATGGAAGTGGTCTGGGAGATTCTGAGGAGGAGCGTCAATGCCCCTGGTGACTTTATAGCATCCCTGAGTGGGGCTCATGGGTGTGAAGGGCTGTCTAAATGGACGGAAACTGGGTAGACCCAGGGAGTAGAATAGACACAGGAACTCTGAGACCCAGCAAAGGGGCAGAGCCAAAACCTGGTGTCTCCTGAGTCCACATCAAGGAATGTTAACATCTGTCTGCCAAGATGTGACACGACTCTTAATGCTCTGGGCAAATACTTCACAATATTCCACTATGAATCCCACCTTACAAATATCCTTTCCAAATAAAATTAACTCCCGACTTTACAATACAACATCACCACAAAAGAATCCGGATCTAGAGGAGAAGAAATATTTCATTGTATTATGTCTTTCTATTATTTTTTATGTTAATTTATTGGTGCATTGTAAGTATACATTTTGATATATGTCAGG
>PVJS01021914.1:16282-31092 GCA_004027185.1 Glis glis
CATCATACATGCACACATTGCTCATTTAGCCCTCCCTCCAATCCCACCCTGTTCCCTCCCCCTTCCCTCCCTTTCATGCTCCGGATAGTGATTGAGTCTTATAAGTTTGTGTATGTACATCGTGTGCTATAATGTGTTTCCCTCCACCCCCTCCCAACTCCCTCAGTTAGGTCACCTTCTTTGTCCATCTAAAGATTTCTTCTTCTTCCCTTCTAAGTCCCATTCTATCTAGCTCCCACAGATTAGGGGGGACATCCGATTCTTTAAATCTTTATTTACCATGTCATTGTATTACTTTATAAAAACTACTATTAAAAGATAAATTGATTTTTTTAAAGATAAGAAAATAATTTGCTCCTCCAGACTCTTATTTATATTTATTTCAGTTATTCCATAAGTAAAACAGGTAATTATCTGCCCTTCTCAGCCTCTGGGGGGAGATAACAGAGAACATATGTTAACATTCTCAGTAGAAAAGTATGTGAATATTGTTTTAAACATTATTTCTAAAAACATGGAATGGTTTGTGAAATCTTCCTAAACATGTATAATTATATTCTCTATCAAAACTCTTTGAAAGCCATGTTTACAGTGTCATGAAATTATTTTATTATTAAGAAGAAATGGAAAATAATTGTAATATATTAATGAAATAAGCACTTTAAGTTAAATACTAGACACATATTCTGATGGTATGATTTATTTGATTACTAGGCAGCTCTCCCAAATGTGCAGGGATGGAATCTGGTGGGATGTTTAATTTATGGTGGCTCGACAGAGAATAAGAAGCCTGCTGCAAATTTCCTATTCATGGGGTGGGTAAGGTAGACAATTTTAAATGTACCATTTCTGCCTTCTGTGATGCCCCTGATTTCATACCGACCAAGTGAAGTTTGAAAGAAAAGCAAAAGAGATTAGGAAGAATAAAGAGTAAAATAAAGTGTAAAACAAGCAATGCCTCTTTCAATGAGGTGTAATCATTGGACTCAACGGGAGTACACAGAGGGGAAGAATGCCACACGTTTGTGACCCACCAGGGGACATTTTTCTGTTTATCTTCATGTTAGCTACAACTGATGATGGTGAGGGAGAAGATGGTAAAAGCTGAGAGTCCATGCAATTATTATTTTCTTGAGCCAAGTGAGGTGCAAGATCCATTATATTTCCTTCCCACCTCCACCTAACGCCTAGCTCTGAGTCACTGAGTAATGCTTCCGCCCGCAGAGTGGGAGTCATTTTCCAGAATCTGAAGGAGGAAAAAAAAGGAAAGTCACTTTCTGCACATTTTCTTACCCTGAAGCTAGTGAGAATTTATTTCCTTATCCTCAACAGAGCTGGCATCTTTAAAAGTAAATAATAAAGGCAAGCAAAATGTCTACTTAGAACAGGGTGGGAAAGTGGGAGGAAACTGATCCTGTCCATCCTGGCTCCCCAGTGATTGGGGGGAGGGGTCATGAATAGAGGTTAAAGAGACCATGTGCCCCTCTAGCTAATCTTGGTTTCAAATGCCAAGTCCTACCGTCAGGTGAAATGGAACTCAGTAAAGTTGCTGTGGTCATTAACTTTCTCTGTCTTGAGGACAAGACCCATCCCATTAGATTTAAAAGCAGTTTTTGCGGGCCA
The DNA here is from genome assembly GCA_004027185.1 of Glis glis. Lineage (NCBI taxonomy): Eukaryota > Metazoa > Chordata > Mammalia > Rodentia > Gliridae > Glis > Glis glis. The sequence goes on from PVJS01021914.1 coordinate 17,906, forward strand.
GTACCCTCTGACAGAAGTCAGGGCTGATGACTGCTTAGAGCAGAAATAAGCATGGTCATTGCGATGGTGGCAGTGGAGGGACAACGGTGGTGACTGTGAGTGGACATGAAATAGATGGCATTGGAGAATCTCAAGCTGGGAACACCAGGAGAATTCAGAGCCATCTTACCTGGCCTGCTTTCTTTCTTTCTTTTTTTTTATATACTTTTATTGGGTCATTGTAACTATACATCATAATGAGGTTGAGTGATAGTAACATACATACACACAGCACTTGGTGTGTTTCCCTCCAGATCCCACCCCACTCCCTGCCCTTCTCTGTACATGTTATTGAGATTGGTATTGATAATTTCATATATGTACACAGTATCATTAGCCTGCTTTCTTCTCAAACTGCAAACCATTACCCCCTGATTGTGTCCCCGTAGTGGTCTCCAGAGTATGGAGTCCCAGCCAGATAAAACATACAAAAGGCCTGAGGCTAATGAGGCACAGTGCTGCTGACTACCAGAGGACACGCAGCTCAGCACAGTCTTCTGGGCACTCTGGCTGCTGAAGATACTGTCCAGAGCCTGTTGTCTTTGTAGACATCTGAAGCCATGTCACTTTTTTTCATGAATGTATAAATATTCACAGTGGTAAAAGAAAATAGAGATGCCCAGGTGCCCTCTTTCATTAACAGTGACACTGCTAATTAGGATGTTATTTTTAGAGAGCCTTCTGGCACTGTATGAGCTGGATAAAATGATCATGCCCCTTGAGCTAGGCATTCCCACCTTGGGGAATTATCTGAAGAAAGTAGTATTTAAGCCTACTTGCACAAAGATGTTTATAGGCACTCTATTTGTAATAGCACATCACTGGAAACAACCCAAATGCTCAACAATTAGGGAGTGATTAAACTTTCTAACTTAATATGGTAATAAAGTCTGTGGCAATGAAAATGATGAATATCTGGACTGTGTAATACGTAGAACGCCTGTGTAAAAACAATGTGGCTTTGAGGAGGAGACTGCACAGTACACTAAGCACAATATAAAACTAGATTCTTGGTTATAACAGGATATATCTTTTTCTTTCTCTTTTTTGTGGTACTGGGGATGGAACCCAGGGGCCTTCTACCTCCCAGCCACACCCCCTGCCCTATTTTATTTTATTTTTTATTTGGAAGCAGGGTCTCACTAAGTTGCTGAGAGCCTTGCTAAGTTGCTGAGGCTGGCTGCCAACCTGCCATCCTGTCTCAGCCTCCCAAGGACTGGGATTACAGGCAAGCACCACCACGCCCGGCAGATGATACCATTTCTTAACAGTGAGAAGAAAAAAAGAGGCTATGGTCTGATACCAGTTGTATAGCCCCTCTTTGAAATTCTTAGGACCACAAGTATTTCAGATTTCAGATATTTTTGGATTTTGGAGTATTTGCATATACAAAATGAGCTTTATTGGGGATGCGGCCCAAATCTAGAAACAAAAGCCATTTATGTTTCTTATACACTTAGCCTGAAAGTAATTTTATACAATATTTTTAGTGTGCCTGTGTTTCGACTGGGACCCATCACATGAGGTCAGGTGTGGAATTTTTCACTTGTGGCATTACATTGGCATTCAAAAGGTTACAGATTTTGGAACATTTCAGATTTGAGATTTTTTTATTAGGTATGTTTAATCTGCATATAATTAGTGCTCAGTATGATTAAGGACTATATTTTTAAGGTAGTTTAAGGTATTTTTTTTCACATAAACTGTAAAGGTGTTTTAAAATACAATACAGACATTATTATTACTGTGACACAAAAAGCATTGAAACTGTCCACACACATTAATCTGCCTGTTTATTTGCCTTATTACTTATTCCATGAGATCACTGTGAATTAGTGGCTCTGCAGAAGTCAATGCATTAAAACAACATATAATTGGCTTTACCTAGACATAAGTGCTAACTTTGCTTTCAGTGTTGTTCACCACTTGAATCGAGAGGTAAATCAAAGTTAAAATGTTGATGGCCAGGTAGTCAAGCAGAAGGGTCTCAGAGTCAGAAGGCTGCATGTGAGTTCAGAGCACAGGTGTAGAAGCTGTGGGGAGGTGGTAGGGATTGAAAGTGTGGAACAGGGTCAGAACACCAGACCCAAAGACTGGAATAGAGAACTAACTGAGAAGCAAATCTTTAAAGGGCTTTATGTACCGGGTTATCTCAGCTAAGCTTTTATTCTCCTTAGTTCTTGTTTTCAGATTTCAGATGATAGTGCCACAGCTACCCCTAAGACGGGACCCAGCCTTGAATTTTCTCAAAAGGGCCCACATACCATGCCAACCAGGTTGTGTGATAGTAAAGAGGCCATGTGCATTCTGAGATTCAAATAACACTATAATTCTCAATGATGGACACCATGGTGCACTGGTCTGCCTCATATTATTAGCAATATTTTATTTCTTATTGCTACAATAAATCACATAGCTAATTGGAACAAAAATGCGTCAAATCCTTGGGTGCCGTTCTTCACCGAGCATTTAGTAGTGGTGTTGTGATCTAGAATTATTTGTGTGGGGATTTCCTTGCAGATTCAGTGGTCAGTCAAACTCCCTCTCACTGTGGGGCTTCTCCTTTGGGGAGTGGCATCTATTTCCACTCTGCTCACTGTTCGTGAAGTCAAATGAGAGAAGTCAGACGCGCTCTGAAAGGTTGACAGAGCTTTGTTCACCCTTGGGGCTTTTCTACAGCTGCTTTTCCAATTTCATATCAGTAAACTCTTAACAACTGTTCAAATCAGCAAGAACCATTGATTCATGGGTGCTACATTGAAAGCAATTTCCACTGCTCATTTCCAGTCATTCCCACTAGTCAGCTTTTCTGAATCACTCTAGCTATTAAATCAACACGGATACAAATGGCAGGTCTGCCTGTTCCTCTGAATTTGGATCAGCTTTGAAATCACAGAAGATCTCTGGAACCTAGATCCTTCCTGTTAGCAAGAAATGGTGCAAAGAAGACAGTTTTCAGAAGAACTGGGGTTTAGCTCCAACCTTGGGTAGGTTTTTTTTTTTTTTTTTTTTTTATATGTTTTTCTTTTTTTTTTTTTATTATTATTTTTTTTTTATTGGTGCATTGTAGTCTCACTTCACAATGAGTATCAGTTTGGTGTTAACATACATGCACACAGCTCTTGGTAGGTTTTATACTATGCAGAATCTATGTAAGAATCTGAATTCTCACCTGTTACACTAGAGTGCTGGCAGCACCATTTTTACAGAACTGTGACACAGGTCAAATTAAATAAATGTGGGGAAGCAGTAATTCCGCTCTGACAGCATCATGTGATTCTAAGAGAATGACACTGTGGTAGCTAATGTGCTCCTTTTCTTCATTGGCTGCATTTGGATTAGCCGTGTTCAGAACTTATTTAATAAATATAACTTATCTGAACATGATGGCACATACTTGTAATCTCAGTACTTGGGAAACTGAGACAGGAGGATAGTAGGTTTGAGAGCAGTCTCAGCAACTTAGCGAGACCCTTTTCAAAAACAAAACAAAATTATTTTTAATATGCGTTTATTGGTGCATTATAGTCTCACATCAGAATGTAAATCATGTTGACAGTGACATACATGCACACAGTACTTGGTGGCCACCCCTGCTCCCTCCCCATCTCCCCTTTCCCATACAGAGTACTGAGAATGACATTGGTATTTTCACATACGTACACAAAGCCGATGGTAGTAATCCCTTCAATGATCCTCACTCTTCCCTCTACCCTTCCCCTAGGCCACCTCCCTGGCTCAAAAAAAAAAAAAATTTTTAAGGGCTGGAGTGTAGGAGTGTAGCTCAGAAGTAGAATGCCCCTGGGCTCAATCCACAGTACCAATAAATAAATACAATTTCAGGTTACTGCCAGAAAATCTTACTTCTGGTTCTAGTCTTCCTTCTATGTTATAATACGTATTTTTGTAAGTTAAATGGTAATTTGAAGGAAGCTAAGTGACAGACACTAATAAATATAACTAAGTATATCTTCACTCCTTCATCATCTATACTAGTGCAGAGTGGCTCTTAGGTACATGGGACACAGTATTCATAAGTGAAACACCCCGGCGGTACTGTCACTTTTCTTTTGATGGTATGAAAATACCTCCCAGTCTTTCTTTTTTTTTTTTTTTTCAGTACCAGGGATTGAACCCAGGGGCGTTCTACCTCCGCGCTATACCCCCGGCCCTATGTTTTTATACTTTATTTTGAAACCAGGTCTCACAAAGTTGCAGAGGGCCTCACTAGGTAGAGAGAGAGAGAGAGAGAGCTGAGGCTGGCTGCGAACCCGGATCCTCCCGTCTCCGCCTCCCAAAGTACTGGGATTACGAGCGTGCGCCACCACGCCCAGCCCCAGTCTTTCTTTCTCTAAACCTTTTGTCTATTTTCTTAGCACCATAATTCTTACCTCCAACTCAGGCAAGTACTTAAAACAAGGAATGGTTCTCAACCTACTGCAATTAGAAACACAGGGAGCTTGGCACGCTCCAGGCATAAGCCCGTTCCCAGCCCCGGAGGCTGATTTACTTGGTTTGGTGGAGGTCTAAGACAGGTTTGGGTTTGGTTTTGGTTTTGGGGGGCTTGTTTTGTTTTGTTTTGTTTTGTTTTGTTGAGAGAGAGAGAGAGAGAAAGAGAGTATGTGTTTTGTTTTCTAGGTTCCCCCACATGATTCAGATATGTGATCAATATTGAGGACCCCTGCTTTACCTTTTTTCTCTTTGGTAGTACTAGGGGGTTTCTGCCTCTGGGCTACTCTCCCAACTCTTTTTATTTGTTTTATTTTGAGACAGGGTCTCACTAAGTTACCACACGTTGGTCTTGGACCTGTGATCCTCCTGTCCTAGCCTCCCAAGTACTGGGACTACAGGCGTGCGCCACCACACCTGGCTCCTACTTTGATTAACTAGACACAGGAAACCCTTGGGACATGATTAGAGCCTGACAGTCCATAGTTTGACCAGCTAAAAGACCATCCTTAGCCATGATACCCAAGTCTAGCTGTGGACACACAATGTGAAATGACAAGAAAAGTACAGACTTTGGAGCCAGCGTGAGGATAAATCTGGATTTGCCCACATTCTAGTTCTGTTTCTATAGTGTGTGATCTGGCCTCACCGTCCTTGCGTGTCACATGGAGATAAAGCACTGATAGGACTGCTGGGAACTCTACATCAGGAAGTAGATATACGAGCAGGCTCTCAAAAATGCTGGCTCTAGCCCAGGTGTGGAGACACAGGCCTGTAATCACAGTAGTTGGGAGGCTGAGACAGGATGGTCACAGGTTCAAGGACAGCCTCAGCAACTTAGCAAGACAAATCAGCAATTTAGACCCTGTTCCGAAATTTAAAAAATAAAAACAATAGGGCTGGGGGTGTCTCTCAGGTAGAATTTCCTGAGTTCAATCCCTAGTACCACACAAAATAAATTAATTAATTAAAAATGATGGCTGTATTGGTAATTAATGAAACCAACCAGGTCCCTCTTTCCTCATCAGAAGTGAACAAACTGAATTAAGAAGACTGGAAATCTTTGTACCATAGTATGGCCTGGCCAGTAATTGGAAAACTTACTCAGAAGCTAACTTTAGGGAATAAGGCCTACCAGCCAAGTCAAATGAAAGCTTTCTGATTTGATTTCTCTTATCAAGAGATTAAATGAGCCCTTTTCTTGCTAGGGACTCATGTGTCATCACATTTTAAAGAGAGGTGCTTGCCAGGCGTGGTGGCCTACCCTTGTAATCCCAGTACTTGGGAAGCTGAGACAGGAGAATCACAGGTTCGTGGCCAGCCTCAGCTACTTAGTGAGGCCCTCCAAAACTTAGTGAGACCCTGTTTCAAAATAAAATAGGGGTGAGGGCATAGCTCAGAGGTAGAATGCCTCTGGGTTCAAACCCCAGCACCAAATAATGATGATGATGATAATAATAATAATAACAACAACAATAATAATAAAGGCACTTGTCCACCCATGCAAGACATGCCCGGGTATAGCAAACTTGGTTCTGTGACCTCTGCCCCCTCATCCATCCCAGGACAGGGTGAGTTTCTGAGTGCCACTGAACCAGAGCCATCTTTAAAGGATGTTTCCCCAGAGGACTCCGTGAGGACAGAGCAGCCTTAGTCCAAAGATAAGGATCTGAGAGCAGGTCAGCTGGGGAGGGCATCACCTGTGTGCTGGGATCCCTGGGGATCCAGGACAGGGTAGTGGGCAGAGACCAGAAGAAACCATAACCCTACCCTGTAAGCAGAAGGTCCAGCATGCAGGTATCTGCCATTACCAAGAATTGATTCCAGACTACAATGCCACCGGATGGGGCCTTGCTGTCTTCTTTGCACCACTCACCTCCTTCCAACGCTGGTGGGAGGCAGAGGCAGCACAGTGAGTGGGGTGCAGGGAAAGGACAGAAGTAGAAGAGGAAAATGTAGTGGAGAAGCAAAGACCGTGCCCCACCCTGCCCTAACTGCTGACTGGGTTTGAGCTGAGAAATAGTTTCTTTAAATAGGATGAGAAGTTGGAGGTTTGTCTAGATGACACTTGACTTTTCAATAACTTGAAAATGAGACTCTTTAATGCCTCAAAGGGACCAGAAAATCTATGGGATGAACCCAAGGTAATGACCAAGGGAGAGGGAGGGAGAAAAAGTAGAATGGATTCCATGCAGAATGGCGTGAGGGAAGGGAATTATATTTTGTGACTGCATGTTCAGCCCACACCTTACACCTGCACCTGCTTCCCGGGCAAGGCTCCAGTGCTCCCTGGCCGCCTCCTGACTGCGAGCGTGCAGACAACTGGAAATGGCACCAGGACTCTTCTGCCACAGATCATTCTAGTCCTATAGTGACTCCCCAATTTCTTTTGAGCTAAAGACTTTCCTGACATTTTAAAAAATCTGTGCCCGCCATTAGCTCCCATGTCACATAACTTACTTAATTCTTCTTTAATTTGAGACAGGCCACTTCCTCTCCTCTTGGTTTTCATGCAGCCTCAGCACAAAGATATCACATCTGTGTGGCTTTGCTGTATAACTCATTTCTCTTGATGGTGGTCCTGAGCCCCCAGTATATAGGGATGTAGAGAAAGTTAGGAACACAGGCCTGGGAGTCAGACTGATATGGGTTTTAATCCTGCCTCTGTCTCTAACCACACCAGATCAGTATGTTTCTTAACCTCTCCAGTCTTGGTTTTCTTGCCAACAAAATGGACACAATATCTGCTCCACAGGACTGTTCTAAGAATTAAATGAATACTATGAATAAAGCTTTCGTCACAGAATCTGGCACACAAATGCTAAATAATGGTAGATTCCAATGTAATAATGATGATTGTGGTGATAACAAGAATAACCATTGTTATTGAATGGATGTTGCCAAAACAAACTATTATATTTATTATTGGGTATGTTATTACCCCAACACCAAAAAGACACTTTCCTTTACTATACACTGGGAAGAGGAATGTTATGTAGCTCCCTCCTGAGTTTCCCATCTTTCTCTGCCTCTTCTGTATATTCCCACCTCTCCCACAGCTCATCTCCATCATGGATCAACAATCTCTATGTGCCCAGAGGGGACAGCCTGAAATTAGAGAAACAGATCCCTTAGGATAATGTCATCAAATCTGCACAAATCCACAGAAAAGGGTAGACACAGGGGAGGGCCACATCCCCTTTGCTCTATTCCTTCATTTTCTACACAACCACCACCATACAAAGAAGGATAAGTGATACGAAAACAAACAGGTGGTTCAGACCTCTCTGGGGGAGAGCAATGACTAAAGAGACTTGTGAAAAAGACAGGTGTGTGTGTGTGTGTGTGTGTGTGTGTGTGCGCGCGCGCGCGCGCGCACGCGTGTGTGTGTGTGAGACTGGGGATTGAACCTGAGGACATTTTTACCTTTGAGCCACACCCCCAGCCCTATTTTATTTTGAAACAGGATCTTGCTAAGTTGCTGAGGCTGGCCTTGAATCTGTCTTGATCCTCCAGTCTCAGCCTCCCAAGTACTGCGATTACAGGTGTGTGCCACTGCATCCAGCTAAAGACAGGGACTTTTAAACTACATTTAATCAGATTATCCCCTAGTCCAATAGCACTCCCAAATGAATTTGTCCTTTGACTGCTGTCCCCTTGAAGGCTCCCTCAATTCCCAGCCTTGCTCTTTTTAACTCAGGGTTGTCTAGTTCTCCTTTTACACTTCTATAAAGAGCACATCAACTCACCTTTTGAGGACTCTAACTCTGCCTAGTGAGAGTCTTGATTGGATTTTCATGCCTTTTATGAAGGTGTATTTCCAGAAGGCTGAGTTGTTTGGTCTAGAATTATAGTCCACTGGGGCTCAAGTAGGACAACCAGGATGGCTTGATATTCTTTGTCTTTGCACAGGGAGGCGGGGAGGGGCCAGGTGAACCTGGTTGCATGAGACTCATCTCCACCTGGAGTCTAGGACCATACTGTCCTATTCTGAGTCTCTAACAAATGACCCTTGGACCACCCATCACATCACCATCTCCATCTACCCACCTTGACACACACAACTGCAGACTCCCAGGCACAAACTGTGGCTCTCACAGGCAAGGTTTGGGAACTCTTATAGAGGAAGAAAACCATTGCTCTCACTGAACGATGAAAGACCCATCTTCTCACCCTAACTCTCTCCCCAAAAGGGCATTCAGTCTGCTTTCTGCGCAAAGCCTGGTATGCAACTTCCATCCACCTTTTCCTCCTTTTCCTACCTAATTGTGCCATTGCTTATTCTAATGGGAGTTTTTAAAATTAGCAATCTTTCTACCTTTTAATGGCTGTTCTCTCAGCTACAAAAGCACCCAGCCAAAGCTTTGAAATTACAGTTTGTATTGACCTAATTAAGTTTTTAAACAAGGTGCCTCCCTTTTTTCCTAGTTATATTATTTCATTATTTTCTTCTAGTTGCCCTTTTATGTAGACTTGACTCACAGATCTCCACTTCAGATTTCTATTTGCTAGAACTGTGTCAGGAGATGAATACAAATTACTGTTTATCCACCAAACATTTACATCGCATTTCCTGTGTGCCAGGCAGTGTTTTAAGTGTTTTATAAACATCAGCACATTTAGTCCCCATGATAGCCCTAGAGATAGGCATAATCCTCATTTCTACTTACACGAGCAGAAACTAAAGCAAAGAGAGGTTAAGTAACCCAACAAAAGTCACACAGCTAATGAATAGTAGGATTCATACCTAGGCAGCCTTGCTCTGGAGACCATACTTTAACCAACAAGCCATCCTGCCTGGTTTTGTTATACAATCCAATTTCTCATTCTTTTTCTCACTAAAAAAAAAAATTTCCTGATATAGGCAATTTTGTCATCATTTTTAGATATGGGGAAAATGATTTTTAATGGCTAAGTGGTTTTTTCATATCACAAACAGGCAGATCTCGAATTCAGTGCAGTACCCATAAATTCAGCTACAGTAGACTGCCTACTGCTTGTCTGGATCTATTCACAGTGGTCTCTGAATCATTAATATGGAAAAAGTTTTGCTATAGAATCTTCCTTCCTCACTTGACTTTGCTCTATTTGATCTGGCTTTAACTAATGCAGAGCACATGTGCCCAGAGGTTCCTATAATGGATCCATTTTGTAAATTACAGAGAAAACCATAAATTATCTCCACATAATGTGAGCATAGATCAAGGTTGCCATATTCCTATGGGCATTGTGGTACACCCTTATCCGAAATTGTATTTTTTCCTTGTAAACAAGAATGAAAATTGCATTGTTTTGACCTTTGGATCATTGAATCTTATATTTATTTTATATATTTCTGAAATGAATTCACAAAGATATTTAGTCATTTAACCTACTCTTAGAAGAAATACATAAAGCAAAAATACTAGGCATGTAATAGACATACAGTAACTGCTTCTTTATGGATTGAACTATTGAACAATTTATACTTTGATCATTATTTAGTGAAATTTATGACTTCTAAGAGACCATTTATCAATAACTCCTAAATGATTTTCCAAAGTGAGTGCAAAAAAAGGGAAATTTACTCTAATCTCTTTGATGGGATCCTGATTATTTTGGTATTGATCTCACCCTATCATGACATAGGACTGTTAGCTTAAGGTAAAGAGAGCAGAGATGTGATATCCATTTCTCACGCTGACACTGAAGCTCTCTTGAGTTGAATCTTTCTGCCTTTGCCCTGTAGCCTTCTGCCCAGATTCACCCATGGCATACAGTCGTCCTTTTGGTAGCCATCATTTATATAGAGTGGCGTAGCATTTGCACAGATCCTATACACATTCTCCTATACACTTTCAATCATTTCTACATTATTTATAAGACCCAATGCAATGTAAATGGTAGGTAAGTAGCTGTTTTACTATATTGTTTAGAAAATAAGTATGTACAAGTTCAGTGCAGGCATGAATTTTTGTTTTCCGAATACTTTCAATCTGTCCTGAATCTACAGATGCAGGACCCACTGATTTGGTGGCCAACAGTACTTGTTAAATACCATTGATAAATAGATAAAACTAAACTTCTAAACCTAGAGATTTGATAAAGCAAGGCCCCTGGATTCAAGGAGTTTGTGGTTTAGTAAAGAAGACAGACTTACAAATACAAGGGATACCATGAGAAAAGCACTGTGGAAGTTACCCAGAAGGTACTGAGGTGGCTCAGAGAAGGAGGGATCAACTGACCAGAATGGATCAGCAATAGTTCAGAGGTTCCTCTTTCTTTTTAGCTAGATCTAGAAGGACAAGTAGAAGACAGTTAAACAATGTCTAAAGAAAGCATTCTCAGCCGGGCAAGGTGGTGCATGCCTGTAATCCCAGTGCTTGGGAAGGTGAGACAGGTGGATCGCAGGTTTGAGGCCAGTCTCAGCAACCTAAGTCCTGGGTTCAATATCCAGTACCAACAAAAATAAATTAAGTAAATAAATAAATAAGCATTTTGGGATATAACTTGGCAAGAACCAGATTATAAAACACCATGAAAACCCTGAAAATAGTTAGGATTTTGTTCACCATCCCCAACAGTAAGACTCTGTTTAAGAATTTGAGTGGAAGAATACTGGGATTTGGTTTCTTTTCTAGAAGAGGTGTAGTGTTTAAAGTCTGCTGGGTGAATAGAAAGATCCAGGCTGCAGACAGGGGGTCGGTTATGGATCATTCTCAGAGCCCAAAAGATAGACATTCAGAGCTGGGCAGTGGTGATATACGCCTGTAATTCTAGTACTTGGGAGGCTGAGACAGGAGGATCACAGGTTGGAGGCCAGCCTCAGCAACGTAGCAAAACCCTCAGCAATTTAGTGAGAACCTGTTTCAAAATAAAGTTTGAAAAACAGGGGACTGAAGTTGATGCTCAGAGGTAGAATACCCCTGGGTTCAATCCCCAGTACCAAGAGGAAAAAAAAAACATTCAGGAACAAAACCAAGTCAAGGGAACAGAAAAGAAAGAAAGAAAGAAAGAAAGAAAGAAAGAAAGAAAGAAAGAAAGAAAGAAAGAAAGAAAGAAAAGGAGGTAAATTGATAGGATTAGGATTAGGGGATGAAGAAACAAAAATGGAAGATGACTGTTCATTTGTGTGGTGTGTGGGGAGTAGTGCCATTCTCTGAGATTAGGAGACAAATTATTCACTTAAGGTGCTGTCAGACACAAATAATGGCAAACCTAACTACAATGAGGTCAATGGAAGGGGAGCTTGCATCTCGGGTAACCACAAGCGTGGAAGTCAGAGAAGCTTAGGACTGGTCAAGACCACCAAGACCACCAGGGTACAGGTTCCTTTTCCTTCCATCCAGGCCACGCACAGACACAGGGAGGCACTCATAGTTCCAAGCACTCCAGGTAGACACATCACCCAGTGATGGCATAGGAGAGAGAAGCCATTCCCAGAATCCCTCAACAACCCTTCTCTCAAGTCTCTGTGCCAGAATGGGGTTCAGAGACCTGCCAAACCCAGTGACAGAGGAAACGCAGCCCCTACAAAGTGGCTCAGGTCAGTCCGACTCTGCTGGGCCTGGGGCTGGGGTCGGCCTTTCAAAAAGTACCCCAGAAGGTGGATCAAAACCCTATTCCTAAGGCAGGGTCAGAAAATAAAGGGGGCTGGTAGGAAGTGGCCTGGAAGACTTGAGGTCTGCATTTCTGCCACAGTCTAATTGTGGAGGCTCGGCTCGGTATGGGGGTGGGTAGGGGGAGAAAGTCTGTAAAAGCAAGGTGGGAAGTAAAGTTCCCAAATGCCAGTAACCCAAATGATCCATATTTTGGAGACTAAAAGGATAAAACAGATATCTTTCCCCCCCCCCAAGTACTAGGATTATAGGCATGTGCCACCATTCCTGGTTCTTCCATTATTTTTATTTATAGTAATAAAAATTTCACCCCCTAACCTGGTGTTCAGCCTGAATCTCCAGCCCTAAATACTTCGCAGACATCTGAGTGCTCCCTCCCCACTCCCCCCTTCCCCATGCGTGATATTGAGATTGGCATTGGTATTCTCACATATGTACAGAATGTCAATAGAAGCGTTTCCTTCATTAATTCTCCCTCTCCCACCCTCCCCTAGACCACCTCCCTTGCTCCACTGGGGTTTTTTCTTCATTATCTAACGTCCCTCTTGTATCCCGATTGTTCTCTAGCTTCTGCATATGAGAGAAAGCATATGACCCTTCACTTTCTGTGACTGGCTAATCTCGCTTAACTGAATGTTATATTCATTTGCCCTATTTCAATTGTTAGAATGTCTCTAGCTACAGACTGTATTTCTCTATAAATTCCACGAACTTTTTTCTGTGAGGCCGAAGAACAGCCATGACAGGCTGTGCTTCTGAAGGAACTAGACTAGGCCCATGTTTCTGTTTCTCAGAAACTAAACCAAGAAATGTTCCCACAGTAACCACCGTTTGGTGAGGTGTTCCCACAGAAACCATCGCTTGGTGGGGTCTATTGGAACAATGGTAGGGCCTGAACCAATAGTTCCAGAAGATGTTCTCACGGAAACCACCGCTTGGTGAGGTCTATTAGAACAATGGTAAAAAGTCCCCAACTCCCCAGGTGTGACGAGCCAATCAGAAACCCCCAAGTACCCTAAATTGATGCCAAAAATGTTTTTTTATAATTGCTGCTTATGTAATTAAAATGTATAAAAGCCTGAGTGATCTAGAGCTCGGGGT
>PVJS01021915.1:0-31042 GCA_004027185.1 Glis glis
TCACAAAAAATGAAAATGAGCTGGGTGTGGTGGCGCACACTTGTAATCCCAGTACTTGGAAGGCTGAGAAAGGAGGATCGCAGGTTCGAAGCCAGCCTCGGCAACTTAGGGAGGCCCTCCACAACTTAGTGAGACCCTCTGCAAATTAGTGAGACCCTGTTTCCAAATAAGAAATAAAATTGGGCTCGGGGTATAGCTCAGAGGTAGAATGCCTCTGGGTACAATCCCCAGTGCCACACACATACACAAATGAAAATGTAAAACATTAAAATACCTACTAATTATATTAATTTGTTTTCTGAAACAGAACATTTATAAGCACATAATACATTATCATGTTATAATTTGTTTTGAGCTTTAACTTTTGCAAATTTATCAATGAGTCCATTAAAATTGATTTTGGCATGTTCACATTCAATAGAAGATATAGTCAGATTATCAATTTATCTTTGCTCATAGTTGATTAAAAATACTCAATTTATTTTCATGAAGCAACAGATATCAAAATAGCTAGGAAGTATCTTTCTGATAAGGATGAGTCTAGCACAGTTTAATAAAAATTTTATTTCACAATAAATTCCAGAAGCTGCAATGTTGTTCAGGACTTTGTTTCTATAGTATTGATTCTAGCAACTTTTAAATGTCCTCACAGTTGAAAAACTTTAAACACAAAAGTTCTGTTTCTTCTTCTTTACAATCACTGGCCTATCACTGTTTAATTCAAATCTGTTTAGACTCAGGAATATGTAGTACCACAAAAGAATTAGAAATAGAAATTTTTCCAGAAAGGAGCTACAAGAATTCCCAAACCTCACAAACTTACTCTTGAGTGATGCTAAATTTAGCTGAGTTTGTAGGACTAGGGGTGGAAAGGAGGAGCTTGGGACTGACTATGAAATTAGGAATTCTCTGAATTAACTTCTCTTTACAAATATAATGTTATTAAAGAACAAGAAATAGATGTGCAAATTGGAAGCTCATATATACCATTAAATCCAAAAGATAACCAGAACAATTGTTGAATTTGAACCAACAGAAATTTTTTTCAGGAAGGAGAATTTGAAAACTGACCTTGTTTAGAAGTGCTAGTACATGGTGATTAAAAAAACAGACTGAGCCTGTAATCCCAGTATTTGGGAGCTGAGATAGGAGGATCACAGGTTCAAGGCCAGTGTATAGTAACATAGCAAGATCATTTTAAAATTTATAAAAATAGCCGGGCGTGGTGGCGCACACTTGTAATCCCAGTACTTGGGAGGCTGAGACCGGAGGATCTGGGTCTTAGTGAGGCCCTCCGCAACTTCGTGAGACCCAGTTTCAAAATCAAGTATAAAAAATAGAACCGGGGGTGTAGCTCGGAGGTAAAACGCCCCTGGGTTCAATCCCAGGTACCGCAAAAAAAAAATTTATAAAATTTAAACAAAATGGGATTTGGGGTGTAGCTCAGAGGTAGAACACCCTGAGTTTAATCCCCAGTACCAACACAAACAAACCAGACTGACTTTTATTCAGTTTTATTATTTTTCAAATTCTCTACAGACAATGCAACCCTTTCTTGCCTGCATAGTAAATGTCAGAATTGGTGTTTAGCTAAAACACTGGAAGCAACTAATTGCTCAGATAAAAACCTTAGAAGTCATAATCTCCTTTTCATATCCTTATAACTGATCCATCAAAAATTCTTTTGTCTCTGCTATCAAAATTATATCCATAATCTGAACACTTTCTTAACAACTACACTGCACTATACTAGGACAAACCACTACCATCTTCATCAGGGCTGTTACAAGTTTTCTTCCTTTTGCCACTGCCCTTACCACCGTCCCCTTCCACCAACTCTCCTATAACAGACCTTTCTATCAGATCATGGCACTTCTCTGTTCAAACTTCTCCTATAACTTCCCATTTCTTTCAAAGTAAAAGCCCAAATCTTGATCATGGTCTAAAAAGTCCCACAGCTAGCCGGGCATGGTGGCGCACGCTTGTAATCCCAGTACATGGGAGGGTGAGATGGGAAGATCGCAGGACAGCCTCACAAAGTAGTGAGACTCTCATCAACCTAGCAAGACCCTGTTTCAAAATAAAAATAAAATAGGGCTTGGGGTGTAGCTTGGAGGTAGAATGCCCATGGGTTCAAACCCCAAACCAGTACCACCAAAAAAAAAAAAAAGGCCTATAGCATCTAACTAGGCCCAGCCTGACTCTTCACATAAAAATCTGCTACCTGTCTGACCTCTTCTACCATACTCAGTTTCTGCTCCAGACACACTGGACTCCATCTTCTTCCTCGTACAGTCCCCTCCTCTGGGCCTTGTCACTTAGAGTTCCTTGTAACTCTCCCCAGAACACAATATGATTCATCTCTTTGTCTAATTCATGTCTGTTAAAATACCATTTTATCACTACTTATCTAAAATGGTACCCCACTCCAATCACTTATCTATCTAAAAATTTGCACCCTACTCTCCAATCACTATCCATCTCTTTATATTGCTACATTTGTATTCAAAGTACTAATAATTATCATCTGCAATGATTAATTTTATGTGTGAGCTTGATGAGGCAAAGGGATGCTCAGAGCGCTGATAAAACGTTATTTCTGGATATGCCTGTGAGAGTGAGAGTGTTTCACAAAGAGATTAGCCATTATTTGAATCAGTAGACCGAATAAAGTGAACAGGCATTAACCAATCCAGTTGAGGGCATGAACAGAACAAAAAGGCAAAGAAAGCACAAATTAATTTTCTGTTCTGAAGCTAGGATATTTATCTTCTCCTACCCTCGGACGTTAGAACTCTAGGTTCTCAAGTCTTCAGATTCCGGGACTCACCACTTACTACACTCACTACACTCATCCCTTCAGCTCATTCTCAGAGTCAGATAATTGGCTCCCATGGTTCTCAGGCCTTTGGACTCAGAATAATTTGTACCACCATTTCTTTTGGTTCTCCACTTGCAGACAGCAGCGTATCGTGACAGCAGCATATATTCTGTCTTGTTCTCTGCTGTTTTCTTGGCACCCAGAAGAGTAACTGGACCACAGTAGGTACTTAATAAATATTTGCTGGGTGATAGTAAATGAATAATGGCAGTAAAGTAACTGCTAAAGAATTGACTGTTTTCTCAGTTAACATGAGCGAAAAACTGTGAGCTTTAATTTCCCAATGGAGACAATTATACATAGAGTCTGCAGGGTCTAACAAATTTTATAGTGATTTAGGAGGAATAACCAAATTCCAACAATAAGTTGAACTTGCTTTTCTGGGGTCCTGTAAAAATCTGAATTAAAACTATATTTCACTGTAATAATTTATTTAGTGATGCTTTTCTTTCTGGGATTAATTTTGGAATACATCTCATTATATATATATTTTTAATTAGCATTATGATTTAATATTCTTAAAGTTCTAACTACAAGAAACTATTCTGGAATCTACTGCATAATTACATTTCCTCAGTGACCTTGCGATCTCTTGAGCATTTACTCTAGACTAAACAGCCTCATTCAGCTGCCCTGTGTCTGACTGCTGATGAAAGACGCTTGTTTGACAACTGCTTCAAGCAGAAATGTATTTTTTCCATGACTGCATTAAAAAAAAGATTTAAAACTCACCAGACTAGAGCCAGACTAGAACTTTAAGCACAAAGGTTCATGTTGATGTGAGAGTTGATTTTTAATTCAAATACCAACAAAAACTGATACTGAAGACATTTTGCTGTCATGGCCACAGAATGAAAACAGTAGATTGGCCCATAAAACTGAAGAAGGCATTCTGTAATGCCATATTAGGAAAGCTAGTCTCACTTTTGACTTTACCAACAAAATATAAGGATGTCAAATGTAAATTAGCAGTGTGTTTAATAAAACCATACTCTTTTAATATACAAAGCTAATTAAATATTTCATCATGTAACATTTTCAAGGCCGTTATTAAAGATTTGCTTTAAACCTTAAACATGATAGACAAATTTATATCTATTTTAAATACTGTGAAATTTTGAATTATGTTTCACTATTCAAGTATTTGAATAACATGGAAATTTATTCATAAACATTTATTAAAATGTGATACGAACTAAAAAGAATCTCAGCAAAAAAATTTGTATAAAAATCACTGATATAATTTGTAAATGTAGCTGGGCATGGTGGTGCACGCCTGTAATCCCAGTACTTGGAAGACTGAGACAGGAGGATCACAGGTTCAAGGACAGCCTCAGCAAGTAGTGAGACTCTCATCAACCTGTCGAGACCTTGTTTCCAAATAAGAAATAAAATCGGGCTGGGGTGTAGCTCGAAGGTAGAATGCCTCTGGGTGAAATCCCCCCCACACACACACACAGATTTGTAAATGTTTAAAACCGATTTTTAAATTTGTATTTATAATACTCATCTGTCAACCACTGCTTTAGTAGATTCAGAAATAACATTATCTTAATCTGATGGAATACACGGAAGAAATTTTTTTTTTCGGTAGCAGGGATTGAACCCAGGGGCATTCTACCTCTGAGCTACACCCCCAGCCCTATTTTTTTTTTTTTATTCTTTATTTTGAAACAGGGTCTCACTAAGTAGCTGAGGCTGGCCACGAACCCGGATCCTCCTGTCTCGGCCTCCTAAGTACAGGGATTACAAGTGTGCGCCACCACGCCCAGCAGAAATTTTTAAATAATAATAAATTATTTACTCAGCACTTTGACAAGTCTTTTTCTATTCTATAATAGATTCATAAATGAACAGCTCACAATAAATAAATTATAGCTGTTTAAAACAGTAGTTATATTTGATTAATAACTTCAAATTGATAAGTAAAATAGTCATCAATACTCATAATTTGTATCAGTTAAGAAAATAACTCTTCTTTGGGTGAAAAGCACTAAAATATTAACTAGAAAGCCAGGTGATTATTAAAAAGATAGTCTCACATTGCCAATCAATGAGACTTTTCTAACTAACTACTAAAGCCATAGTCTAGGGAATTTCAATTAGCAGCTAAGTTTTCCCAGTGCTTACTCCCATTGGCACAGAATTAATAAGACATGTTTACATATTGCCTTGAGCAAACCAGAAGAGTACTATCAGTACAACTTGAACTATAATTCTATTTCATAATACCCTGTTAATGAGAAATTCCTACATAGTCTTTATCTACTTCTCAAGTTTAACTAACTCTAGAAAAGATCTTAGTAAACCAGCACAGTGGCACATGCATGTAATCCCAGTACTTGGGAGGCTAAGACAGGAGGATTGCAGGTTTGAGGCCATTCTCAGGAACTGAGTGAGACCCTGTTTCAAAATCAAAAATAAAAAAGGGCTAGGGATATAGAACACCCCTGGTTTAAGCCCCAGTACCACAAAAAAAAAGAAAAAAAACTGAAAAGATCTTAGTAACAACCACCTGAAAATCTAACAGCAGTATACTTTTCATTTTATCTTTTCCCAAAGTTTTAGTAAAAAACAAAAATGTATTTCTTTGAAGACACCATACCTCCCAGGACATTATGTCATCAACTCCTCCAAAATATATACTGTAATCTAAATTATTTTATAAATGCCATTCCACATTTTAGCACCAAGTATGATGAAGCTACAAAAAAAAGTACTACTTGAAATTTCACGTCATATAGATTTCAAGGCACATTCTCTATTTACTCCTAGAAAAATTACACCTATTCCCTGTTGGAAAAAATAATATAAAATGGAAATTTTATTGCAATAGAAAAACAAAGGAGAGTAGTAGTAGCTAGAAGCCTAGGTAGAGGGAAAAAGGCCACTGTAAAAGGATAACTGGAGCTTATTGGATGTGATCGTACAGCAAAGCCATGGACAACCCTTAGGACAAATGTGGGACTATTACAGCTTTAATCAACTGAAGTTTATAATCTTTATGCTTTAAAAGCAGCATCTTGGAAGATACCAACTCATTCTCTGAGAAGTCACTTCACAAAGCATCTTCTTCAGTTTCTAAGTATTCCTAAAAATTAGATTAGGTAAAAAATAAATTCTTAGGTAATAAGAAAACACATATATTCCAGAAAAGAAAATGAATTTGTAGATAAGAAATCAACTTAGGATTTACTTTGGCACATTTCTAAGTATAAGGTTATAAGATCTCACCAAAGAGAGCAAATCCTGTCTCCAAATAACCAAAATTATCTCTATATAATTTAATCCCTTTAGCTGGGCACAATGGCACATGCCTTGACCCCAGCTATACAGGAGGCTAAGGCAGGAGGATCTCTTGAGCTCATGAGTTTGAGGCCAGTCTGAGCAACATATCAAGAACCTATCTAAAAAAAGAGTTATTTATCCCTTTGGCCAGGTAGAAGGCTGAAAAGAAGAAAGATGTGTCATACATTCTAATTTTGTAGATAAATATTTCCTGGTCAATAATAATAATAATGATGATGATAATAGATGCTTCCTTAGCAACTCTGATTTCATTAGAGAATCAAAGACCCAGGTGCCAACAAATTTTGTATCTGATAAGAATCCACTTTTCTCATATATGACTTCTTTGTCCTAGGTCCTCACATGGTAGAAGGAGCAAACAAGATCTTTGGGGTCTCTTTAAAAATGACACTAAAACCAATCAGACGGATCTGCTCTTATGACTTATCACCTCCTAAAGACCCCACCTCTTACTGCCATCACATTGGCTTCAACATAAGAACTTGGATGGACACATTTAGACCACAGCAGAGGTTAATATCCAAAATATACATAGAATTCCTAAAACTCAACAACAAAAAACAAACCAATTCAAAAATGAGCAAAGGACTTGACGTTTCTCCAAAGAAGATATATAAGTGGCCAATAAGCACATGAAAAGTCACTCAACATCTAAATCTAAAGTTCAATGACATACACATTAAGATAGTTACTATTAAAAAAAAACAGAAAACAAGTGTTGGTGAGGACATGAAGAAATTAGAACCTTTGTACACTATTCCTAGTTATATAAGATGGTTCAGATTCTGTGCAAAGCAATATAATAGTTCCTCAAAAAATTAAAAACAGAACTACCAAATGATTCAGCAATCCCACTTCTGGGAATATATCCGAAAGAATTGAAAGCAGGGTCCCAAAGAGAAATTTGGACACTCATGTTCAGAGCAGCACTATTCTCAATAGCCAAGAGATAGAAGCAACTCAAATGCTCCTGGAGGAATGTCTTAGATTTCATTGCTGTGACGAAGTTCCTAAGAAAAACAACTTAGAGAAGGAAATATTTATTTTGGCTCATAGTTTCAGATGTTTCAGTCCATGGTTATTTGTTGTTTTGGGGCCTGTGGTGAGGCAGAATATCAGGGCAGGGAGAGTGTGGAGGAGCAAAGCTGCTCACCTCATGGCATCCAGGAAGAGAGAAATGGATAGAAAGGGAGGGGAGGGGAGGAAAGAGCATGCCTCCAGTGACCTACTTTTCCAATCAGGCCCGACCTCCTACAGTTTGCACTACCTCCCAATAGTCCACAACTATGAACTCACCAATGGATTAAGCCACAGATGAGAGCAGAGCCCTCATGATTCAATCGCTTCCCACAACTCCGCCTTTGACCACTGCTGCACTGGGGACCAAGCCCTAATGAGTCAGCCTTTGGGGGACATTACTGAAAATTATAACAAGGAATAAATGCATAAGTAAAAGGGGTGTATATATATATGCCTATCATATGCTTCAACACAGTCGGATGTGGTGGCGCACACTTATAATCCCAGTACTTGGGAGGCTGAGACAGGAGGATCACAGGTTCATGGCCAGCCTCAGCTACTTAGTGAGGCCCTCTGCAACTTAGTGAAACCCTGTTGCAAAATAAAGAATACAAAATAGGGCTGGGGGTATAGCTCGGGAGTAGAATGCCCCTGTGTTCAATCCCCGGTACAGCAAAAATAAATAAATAAATAAATAAATAAATAAATAAATAATAAATAAATAAATAAATATGCTTCAATATAGCTGACTCTTGAGAACATTATGCAATGTGAAATAACAAAAGACAAATCCTGTATGACTCCACTTTTATGAGGCAGTTAGAGTAGTCAAAAGCACAGAGAGAAATAGTGGAATGGTTGCTGCCAGGCACTGAGGAGAAAGAGAACGGAGAGCTAGTGTTAATGGGCACAGAGCTTCAGTTTCGCAAGATGAAAGGTTCTGGAGATGGATGGTGGTGATGGTTGTACCACAGTAGGAATCTACTTAATACCACTGAATTGTAGACATAAAATTTGTTAAGATGGTATTTTATGCTATATGTATTTTACCACAATAAAAAAATGGAGGTTAAAAATGAGCTTAACATATGTGAAATCACAGTCTTAGAATGAAAACACATTATCTCTTCTATTTAAAGAGATAATGATTGAGGTATTTACAAAATTAAAACAACAAAAACACAAATCCAAGAAGTTCAAAGAAACTTTAACCATATGTCAGGTATCTACAAAAGCATAGAGTAAACCAGGCATGGTGGCTCATGCCTGTAATCCCAGTACTTGGGAGGCTGAGAGCGGAGGATCACAGGTTAAAGGACAGCGTCAGCAAGTAGTGAGACTCTCATCAACCTAGCAAGACCCTGTTTCAAATAAAAATAAAAAAATAGGTCTGGGGAGTAGCTTGGAGGTAGGATGCCCCTGGGTTCAATCCCTAGTACCACACACACACAAAAAAAAAAAAGCACAGAGTAAATCTTGCTTTTTGTTGTTGTTGTTAAATCCAATCTTGAAATCTATATTATTTGGAGTATTTATCCCTGTGCTATCCAATATGATAGCCACTAGCAATATTTGGCTATTTAAACTTAATGAAAGTCAATAAAATTTAAAATTCTGTTCTTCAAATACACTAGGCACATTTTAAGTGTTCAGTAGAAACGTTACTGGTGGCTACCACATTGGATAATAAAAACATAAAACATTACATCATACAGAAATTTCTATTAACTACTAGTTTATAGATTTACATTTAACTTGTTATATAGTTAAGTTTTAGTCTATTGTCATGTTATTTGGGTTTTCTTTGGGGGGTCTCTTTTCCTGACTTCCCTTTCATTAATTATTTTTAAGATCCATTATTTCCTCTGATGTTGGCTTATTGACTCTCTCTCCTCATTTTACGTTTTTAGTAGCTGCTCTGGAGTTTATATTAAACATCTTTAAATCATCACAGTCTATCTCCAGATAATATCCATCTCATTTACTTCATTTTCCTTTCTCCTGTACTTTGCACTGCTGTCATCATGCATCTTACAGAATCTCCATAGTAATGCACTGTTATTATGCATTACCATTTCCATAATCTCACAAATGTAATTTTTATGACAAAATATGACAAAATTATTGGAAAATACAAAACCCTATAAAAGACAAGTTCCTATTCTAAATATTTTATCTTCACCAACATTTAAAGTGAAGATTTTAAGAGAAATTTTAGAGATGCAGAATTTTAGCCATTGGTAATTCAGCAAGAGATTTTTAAAAAATCAATGCCTATACGTATACCGTGTGTGTGTGTGTGTTACTGAGGATTAAACCCCAGGGCATTCTACCTCTGAGCTATACCCCCAGCCCTTTTTTATTTTTATTTTTTTTGAAACAGGGTCTTGCTAGGTTGCTGAGAGTCTTGGCTACATTGCTCAGGCTGGCCTCAAACCTGCAATTCTCCTGTCTCAGCCTCCCAAGTACTGAGATTACAAACATGGGCTATAACACCCAGTTCATGTGTAACCTTTTACATCATAAAATAGAATATTCTTGCTGGGTGTGGTGGCACATGCTTGTAATCCCAGTACTTGGGAGGCTGAGACAGGAGGATCGCAGGTTCATGGCCAGCCTCAGCTACTTGGTAAATAGGGCTGGGGGTGTATCTCAAAGGTAAAATGCCTCTGGGTTCAATCCCCAGTACCACAATAGAATATTCTTTTTTGTGTGTGTATGGTGCTGGGGATTGAACCCAGAGGCATTCTACCTCCGAGCTACACCCCCAGCCCTATTTTATTTTTTATCTGGAAACAGGGTCTTGCTAAGTTGATGTGAGCCTCACAATAGAATATTCTTTATCTCCTCAAGCCTCAATTTTAGCATATAGGGTAATTATTTGATAAATTTATTTCCTCAAAGAAGGTTTTAGTTTTGCTTCACATCCCATTGGCTTCATGCTTGGAGGTTGTAAGACATTAAGAAAAGCTAGCCTTAATGTCTATCCAACAGTGGATAATTAAACAATATGTCGTTTTAAGTGGGGCATGATGGTGCACACTTGTAATCCCAGTACTTGGGAGGCTGAGACAGGAGGATCAGGGTTCGTGGCCAGACTCAGCTACTTAGTAAGGCCCTCCACAATTTAGTGAGACCCTGTTTCAAAATAAAGAATAAAAAAATAGGGCTGGGGGTGGAGCTCGGAGGTAGAATTGCCCTGGGTTCCATCCCCAGTTCAGCAAAACAAAAACAATATGTCATTTTAATTGTAAGTTTACCTTGGACTGCCAATGATCATATGTAGAAAGTTATGCATCATGTTTAAGATTTTGGTTTAGTTTTAAAGATGCATGTAGCTGGGCACGGTGGCGCACGCTTGTAATCCCAGTACTTGGGAGGCTGAGACCAAGGATCCGGGTTCGCCGCCAGCCTCAGCTACTTAGTGAGGCCCTCCGCAACTTCGTGAGACCCGGTTTCAAAATAAAGTATAAAAAATAGGGCAGGGGGTATAGCTTGGAGGTAGAATGCCCCTGGGTTCAATCCCCAGTACCGCAAATAAATAAATAAAGATGCATGTAGGTTTTATTATTTATTTCATCTTCCCTATTTCTGCTGTTGGGGTCTTTCATTGTTTAATTACTTGGCCTCACTGTACTCATTATTTCCTTTTCACATTATATTCTTTACACCATTTACTTTTGTTAAGAAACAAGTTTCTGAATCAGCCTTCTAATCAATAGATTACATTGAGAAACCAGACCAAGAAATGATTTGCTCCATCCAGAAACATGTGTGTCTGAACTTGTCAAATATACACATACCCGCTTGCTCCCACAAGACAGACTGTGACCATCTCCATTATTCTCAAAAGCCACGATCCTAGGTTCATTTCCAAAATGGATGCATATACTATGACTGTGGAGCCACTGGGCCAGCCCTATATTATACCTTTTGACAAAATAGGTTTTGTGGCTCATGTCTCATGAAAATGGAGTTTCACTGTAGACAAAAGACAGTAAATAAATCTACTGGTTTTTATGGCAAAAAGCCCAACTCATATTTTTTACTGGCTTATTACTAAGTTAAGCCTCAATTTCTTAAAAAAAATACATAATGAGCTGAAAACAAACAGCCATTTCAATGTAGCCGCCAAAGACAGTCTTAAAAAGGGAACTACTGCATTCCAGTATCATTCTCAAGACACCTAACATGACCACTGAAAACTTAATGTACAAAAAAATTAGTATTAAGCACTATATTTTTAAGTTCTATGAAATAAAAATCTAATAATGTTAAAGTGTTAATTAAAAATAGCAAGAAAACCCTACATATCAGCTCATCAACATGAAGTTCTTCTGGGCACTTACCCAAGTCTTCCTAACATCTCAAGCTCAGGAACCTGTGGTCCACATGTCTCAATCTGCAGTGGTTGGTATTCATATAGAGCTTCTTCAAGCTTCTGAATAGGTGCTAATGAAATATGCTGACCCTGTTAGAAAAATGAAGCAAATTAGTATCTCTTAATATTGTGCTCAGACTGTTATTTGTAATCATTTTAAAGATGGACTAAATTCCTCACATTAAAAATAATAGCCATTAGGCCTGCTGTTCCATAGGTAAAATGTATTACATTACTGAAACCCATATTAAATAATTAATATATAGCCATTGACAAAGGATTTAAAGGAGGAAAACCAAATCCATCAAATTCAAATTTAGCCTTAAGTAGTGCAATTGTTCAATGTCAATAGTAGAACTCAGCAAAAATATAAGCAGAGTCCATCCTCACATTTTCCTATTTTTATTAAACAGTTTTGACAGTTTTGGTAATCAGGATTTTCTTAAAAGCCCTAATTAGGAAAGAAAGCTAATGAAAGTTCTCTGCAAAGCTTTGTCACATGAATGTCCATTTTCTTAAGTTTTTATAATGGATCAAGTTTAACAAATGTGTATATATTTCACATGCATACACATACACACATACAAAGTAAGAAAAATTTTTTGCTAAAAACTAAATTGAAGCCAGGCATGGTGGCACACGCTTGTAATCCCAGTACTTGGGAGGCTGAGACAGGAAGATTGCAGGTTCATGGCCAGCCTCGGCTACTAGTGAGGCCTCCCGTAACTTAGTGAGACCCTGTTTCAAAATAAAGAATAAAAAATAGGGCTGAGGGTGTAGCTCGGAGGTAGAATGCCCCTGGGTTCAATATATGGTAACACACACACACACACACACACACACACACACACACACACACACACAAAATTCAATTGAGTTAAAACATCTGGATATAAGGATCATATCTGATCACAAATATATAAAGTAAAATACCACTCAGCCATCCAGCACCATTACATTGATATTTACATAAGCATCATATATCTGGGCACAGAATTCTGATTTGTAAACATCCCCATTTTTGCTAAAACCTGTTAATCCATACACTATCCTTATTCTTTTTCCCCAAATAAAAGGAGAGCAGAGACTAACTTTATGGTAACTCTAAACACAGGCTATATTAAAATACATATATACACACTTAAAATGTAGCAAACCATTTAGAATAATAGTACTAAAGAAAATACAGTAATATTATTATCTAATGAAAATAAGAGCAAAGTAAATAGTCAATTCATATCAGATTATACTACATAGATTCTTTAAATATATTCTTTATTTAATTAGCAGTGTGGAGTACAACTCTTCATATATATCTTTTAAATTAGTATTCTGATTTAATATTCTTAAAGTTCTAACAAGAAACTTCTGGAATCGACTGTATTCCAGTATTTAAATAAGCAATACTAAAAATACTAAACATGAAAATACATTTTTATACCCATTAGTATATGTTAAGTACCAGAGAAAAGGTTATAATTTATAATAGCAATTTAGGCTGATAGGTTAAAATCTGAAAATCATTTAACACAAGTTAAAATTCAGAATTCTTTTTTTTTTTTTTTGGTACTGGGGATTGAATCTAGGGGCATTCTACCTCCGAGCTACACCCCCAGCCCAATTTTTTGCTCTTTATTTTGAAACAGGGTCTCGCTAGGTTGCAGAGGCCTCACTAAGTAGCTGAAGCTGGCTGCGAACCCGGATCCTCCGGTCTCAGTCTCCCAAGTACTGGGATTACAAGCGTGCGCCACCACACCCAGCTCAGAACTCTTTTTTAAAAAATCTTCCTTAATGACTCATTCATCAGGCTAGCCTCATCTTACACATATTTGCTAATAAACTCTGTAAATCCTTTGTGGAATTATCTTTCAGCATCTGTCTCTGCCATTGGACCATAAAGTGTTCACTGCCATGCTTTGCAGCACAGAGCCTTGCACCAAAGAGCTGCTCAATATTTTTTTTAATTAATAAATGGTGTAAAAACGCATGCGAGCAGTCACCTGATACAGTAATATGGATGCCAGGGGCAAAATGATCAGGCTTTCAAACTATAAATTTAAGAGTGTTCTTACTAAGCTAAACAATTGGAATTTTGATAATTACATGTAAAGTGTACACAATGAATACATCTCCACCTTCTCAAGACACTGATTTTATTCTTTCACTTATTCATTATTGTCAGTGGATGCTTTTCATCTGTAGGCTGGGAGAGCACTTTCTAGCTATTTAAGTACTCGTTGTAACAAAACTTCAGATAACAAAACATTGTAGTTAGTCTGTGGTATTCATTATTCATTCACACAACAAACACTGCGCACCTACTGTATGCCAAGAACTAAAAGTACAACAGTGAACAAGAAAAAGACAAAAACCCTGCCCTTGGAGGGCTTATATTCTAGTAAATCATTGCAAGGTGACTGTGCCTTCTATTTTCATTTCTTAGTGTCCTTTAAATGAAAAAAATAACATTAATGATGGTGGTGGTTGTTTTTATGAACTAGTTCCTCTCACAATGTTACATTTGTCAAATTCCATAAAATGTGTTACATTACTAAATGGAATCAGAAATCAGAGTATTTCACTTTTACAGCATTAAATCACTACAATTCTAGGGTCTGTTCCCACAGGAATATTCTATAGGAAGCCTTTCAGAAAATCAATTGAGGTATTTCTGAAATACTGTTTCCATTTTGTTAAATGTCATAATAATTTAAATATGTGTGAGCATACATGCTGTGTATGTATGTATGTATATATATATATATATATATATATATATACATATATATTTACTTCCACATATAGATATGGATTTTTTAATTGTGTGTACCAATATATATTAATAAGAAAGAGAACTTAAAAAATATACCTGGCACTGGCTACAAGTCACATTTCTTTGGTAATTCAGTTGTGTTCAATTTATTTTAAGAACAAGCAGAGCAATTTTTATACTATGTTGTTCCGGTCACTCTCGGGTGATGTCAGCCTGTCAAGCTGCAACAGCTGCACAGTAATAACTTCCTGGTGGCACATAATTTCGTAAGTACAATTCATTCCCCCCACCTCCAAAATTACTCTAATTTCTTTCAAAATTTACAGCAACAATAACAGGACAAGTGAAGGACAAGGGCCTGCAGTTAGGAGGTAACTGCAGTTATCCTGGAATGCTCCAGGCTGGCATGAACTGAGGCAGACATAAGGCCTTATCTAGGCTTCATTTTCTTCAGCTGCAGTGCAGTGGGTGGAGGAGAGGGCAAGGCTGGGGAGACCGGACTATCAGGTCTGGCCTCTGTGATTTCATGACCACAAGTAGGAGTAAGCCACTGCCTCACAATGTATCATAAAGCAAACAGAATTTTCCTCAAATTTAATATAATAGTGTGATTCTACATGTAGCCAGTGGAAAAAATAAGCTCTCCCAGATTCTCAACTCTCTACTAGAATCATCAAACATGCAGTTTTGAATGAATTAATACCTTTAAACAAATTTGGTTGGCTTTTTTTTTTTTTTTTGCAGTACCGAGGATTGAACCCAGGGCCATTCTACCTCCAGGCTACACCCTCAGCCCTATTTTTTATTCTTTATTTTGAAACAGGGTCTCACTAAGTTGCAGAGGGCTGAGGCTGGCCGCAAACCTGGATCCTCCGGTCTCAGCCTCCCACTGTAGTAGGATTACAAGCGTGCGCCACCACGCCTGGCTATGGTTGGCTTTTTAGAGCTTTCTAATGATGACTTACTCCCACAAATTAGCCTTTATGAGCATTCTTTGTCTTTTAAAATGTGGTGGTTACCAATTTTCCTAAAATGCTTTCTTCTAAAAAAATTTTCCAAAACATGAAAGATTTTATGCTAAGCTAGGAGAGCAGCATCATGTTTTTCTAGCTCGTTAGCAATGTTCACTTCCATTCAAATATGGTTAAGATATGCTTCAAAACACCAAAGAAGAATTTCTATAACCATCTAGCTGGGGCTTAAGCTTTTTATTCATCATTAGGAATCAAATGGTCCTAAAAAGCTATATATCCTCATTTGGTCACGTCTTCAACAATGTTTCTAGTAAACTGGCCCTGGAAACTTAATCAAAATCTGTTCACTAGCCAGGCATGGTGGCGCATGCTTGTAATCCCAGTACTTGGGAGGCTGAGACAGGAGGATCACAGGTTCACGGTCAGCTTCAGCAACTTAGTGAGGCCTTCCACAACTTAGTGAGACCCTGTTTCAAAATAAAGGAATAAAATAGGGCTGGGGGTGTAGCTCAGTGGTAGAATGCCCCTGGGTTTAATCTCTAGTACTGCAAAAAAAAAAAATTACTACATAGAAAAATGTACTTTAGTAATATTTCAACTCTATTTTTAGAACATTTATTGTTATACCAATACAAACTATTCGTTCAGAGCTTCAAAATAAAGGAACATATTTAGAAATAACTATTTTGATTATAATTACATGTATGCAGATTTATCTCCATATCTGAAAAATATAAAAATAAACACAGGAAATGAATTAACCTAATTGCCTCTACCTTAAATAGTTCTACACCTTAAACACCCAAAAGAGATCCAAGTGTTACCTTTAAGGGTCACAAATGATGTGACTAATATCATTCAACATGGCTATGCAGTGAAGTATAAAGGGGTCAGATTCTAAAGTCAGAGTAAAACAAAAAATAGCAAAATAATAAACAGCGCATAAAATATTCATGTATTTTTTATAAATCCAACTCAGTTAGTTTGTCCTCAAGCAATGGAACACATTGCTGCTACTTCTGTGGAAAACAAGACAAAGTAGTTAGCTTACATTTGGCATCATGTTGTTCTGAAAATGTTTCTTATTAGGGGAGGAGAGGCATTCTTTGCTATTTTTCTCCCTGATTTGTTGTTGTTTTCAACTTTAAATTCAAATAAGTTAAATGAATATATGATATGACTCTATTGAACACAACAGGCATTTGAATGTTCACTTAACTGAATCCATGGAAGAAACAGTATTAAGCCACACATGGTGGCACACACCTATAATCCCAGGTACTTGGGAGGCTGAGGCAGGAGGATCTCAAGTTTGAGGACAGCCTGGGAAATTTAGCAAGACTGTGCCTCAAAATCTAAAAGCAAAATTGTTTTTTAAAATTAGCTCAGGGGAAGAGCACTTGCCTAGTATGTGTGAGGCCCTGGGTTCAATCCCCAGTACCAAGAAAGACAGAAATGCCACTTGAGAGAAGCTCAAAGAAAGAAATGCCATTTGAGAGAGGCTCTGATGGCTAGATAGGAACTGAAATGGAGGGGGAGAAAGAGTGAAGGGAGTTTCAATACCAAGAGCAGACGGGCGCGGTGGCGCATGCCTATAATCCCAGTACTTGAGAGGAGGATGGCAGGTTCAAGGCCCGCTTCAGCAACTTAGTGAGGCTCCTCGGGAACTGAGGGAGACCCTGTTTCAAAATAAAAAATAAAATAGGGCTGGGGGTTTAGCTCAAAGGTAGAATGCCCCTGGGTTCAACCTGTAGTACCAAAAAATACCAAGAGGAGCTTCAGTATAGTAGTGAAAGAGAAGACACAATATAAAGGATAGAAGAAAGGAAGTAGAAACAAGAGATTTTCATTAAATTGTAAGAGAAATGAAAACAGGAAGATGTAGCGTGAAGGAAAGATAGAGTCCAAGGAAGAAATGTTATTTTGTTTTTGATGTTCTAGGTTTTATTTTTTCCTGGGGCACTGATAAATGACTCAGTGTTGAAAAGTATTATTTTTACATTCTTTCTCTGATACTTGTCTTGCTACTGAACTACCATATGCTGCCAAGAGGACATAGTGTCCAGCAACTCGTATCTGTTTCTATAAAAAGATCAGAAAGGAAAAACATGAAGGAGACTATTTGGTGACATAAAAACTGTTTCCTTAAAAAGAATCTGCATCAATTCTTAAAAAATAGTATTTGCCAGAAGTTGTTAAGCCAGCTTTTTAGGCACAGAATATTTTTGTTCATTTTCTTTTAGTAATTAGAAAACTAATTTCCAAGAAATGATTCTCATCTTGGCACTATAAGTGAGCTAGTAGTTAACCAATGACGACAACTTATATATAAGTCTAAATTTCTGAATGCAACGAAATATAAAAAGTGTTTTATATGTTCTCTACAAATACTATTATTATGTAAGCAAAACAAAAATATCACAGAAAATCAGTAGTCTATTCTAAGCAGAAACATTTTTCAGTGAAAAGATAGTAGAAAGCTTCCTTTTACCATTTTAGAAACTGAATAATGTAAGAAAGAATATTTTATTTATTTATTTATTTACTTTTGTGGAGCTGGGGATTGAATCTAGAGGCATGTTTTATAATGATCTCTCCAATATTCTACCCAATCCCACTGTGTCCCCCAAAAAACTGTATCACAAATCTCTTTGTTCTCTGTAAGGTCATTTAACAATAGAATGAGTCATTATTGCACAATCTCCACTGTAGAAAATAAGTGAAAAGCTAACCAAGTTGTAATAGACTTTACCCTCTTTTGTTCTAAGAGTAAACAATGAATATTATGAATACCTAAAGCATCCCAATTTGTCAACCTCAAACTAAACACACATACACACCACTACCACTGACAAAACTACCCTGCAAACAGATATCAACTTTAAAATGAAGAAGAGAATTTTTAAGAAACCCATTCCCTTTTCACTTATAATTTCACATAAATTATCTTTTACTAAAGTCGTATAGATATGAAATGTGATTAGTAACAGGGCAGTTCCATTAAAAAAACAGAACTATTTGTTGATCTACTGTATATACACTATATATACCATTGAGGTAAGTATGTTTTACCTATTATTCAGGAAAATAAACTGAAGATTTCCAAGGCAAAATAACTTAACCAAGGTTTCAAACTATATACTACCAAGCCAGCCATGGTGGTGCAACCTGTAATCCCAACACTTGGGAGGCTGAGACAGGAGGATCATAGGTTCAAGGTCAGCCTCGGCACCTCAGCAAGACCCTATTTCAAAATTAAAAGTGCTACGGGTATAGCCCGGAGGTAGAATGCCCCTGAGTTCAATCCTTACTACCCACCCACCCCCAAAAAAACTGTATACTGTCAGAATTCACCAAGCACTTTGTCTGTTACAGATATTTACCATTAGAAAATTCATTTATTAAACATTTAAGTGAATATTAGACACTGTGAAGATATAATAGAAAGTGTACCACCAAAACTGACCTTACTTTCAAGCATTTAACAATATGCATTTGAATTTATACTTATTCATCATAAATTATAAGGTGATTACATATTTTTAAAATAATTAGAAGCCAGGCGTGGTGACACACACTTGTAATCCTAGTACTTGGGAGGCTGAGAAAGGAGGATCCGGGTTTGCAACCAGCCTCAGCTACTTAGTGAGGCCCTCCGCAACTTAGTGAAACCCTGTTTCAAAATAAAGAATAAAAAAACATAGGGTTGGGGGTGTAGCCCCCAGGGGTGTATAATGCCCCTGGGTTCCATCCCCAGTACTGAAAAAAATATTAGTATATACGTTCTTTTTAAAATAAAAGTTACCCTAGTTCATTAAAACATATCCTTTTTTTTAAAGTTTTTTTTTTTTGGTAGTGGGGATTGAACCCAGGGGCATTCTACCTCTGAGTTACAGCTCCTATTTTATTTTTATTTTGAAACAGAGTCTCACTAAGTTGCTGAGCCTAGCCTCGAACCTGCAATTCTCCTGACTCAGCCTCCCAAGTACTGGGATTACATGCATGTGCCACCACGCCCAGCTATATCAGTTTATTTCAATATTTACATTCAACTTTTCCATAACCTTTAGACTGATGCAAATGTCCTCTGTACTGAGTTATGTGCTTCATCCTTTATCCTCTCTTAGAAGTTCAGTCTTCTTTTCATAACAAGCAAAGGTAATTTCTTCTTCAAATGATATACAAATTGTTGGCTTGTCTGTGAATTCCTATAAATTGCATATGCTTTGAAATATGACCCAGAAAGACTATTTCAACTAAAAAGAATAAATCCTGGCAATGTACGAAAACTACCTTTCTAGAAAATTGACTAATCATTCCTTTAAATTACATATCACTGTACTTTAACACATCATTCTCCAAAACTGACAGATGTGTTTTATCTTTATGATATGAATTACAAAAGGAATTAATAAGAAATCACAATCCTTTGTAAATTTTTCATGTGGGAACATACGTATGTGATCACTATGCATAACTGGTGGTCCCACAAATACAAGACTACGGAATGTCACATCGTTTGTCTTCATTTTAAAAAACTTAAGAGAAAATTAACTTTATTCTACAGTCTTTCTTCATAAATAAATTAAATTATATGAAGTTAAAGAGAGGTACATTTAGTAAAATAGTACCCTGGAGGACAAAGAAAGCCACTAAGATGGGAAGGGTTAGATGAACACAGCTTTGAAGTCCTTCTGGAAATTATAGGCTTAATAGGATCACTAACATTCTTCCAGTTGCTCAGACAGGTGCTACTGCCAATCAGCTGCATTTGCCAAAGCACATCCTAAAGATTATTAATTAATCTCTATACTACAACCAATGGCTGACTGTCATTTGCTATGATCACTATTAAAAAAAAAAAAAACCAACAGTCGCCAAAAAAGAAAAGAAAGAAACAGTTAACCAATACAACTCTATGTAAAACACAATTCCAGGTAAGCTCTCATCTACTTTATTACTCAGTTCTGTCATCTTCTGGTACTCTTTATATTAAACTCAAATCTGCTATTGCCTGCAGTGATGAGTCTTAAGAGTATCTTCACTGGCTATTTCTGATTTATCTCTATTTACCACAAATATACAAAAACATGCGATATTTGGGGGAAATCATACAATATAAGTATAAAACACCCCCCTATTTTTGGTGCTGTTACTACATTTTGATCCCGTCGAGCATAAGGTCAGGAGAAATAGATTTGTGAAGGCATTCCTCTTCAGATCACATTCGCCCTTTCATTAAAACTCACCAACATTCCCCTGCCCTCACCCTCAACATACACAAACCCCTACATACTTTGTTCTACCACCATGATACCATGATACCCTACCTTCACTGTATGAACACTATTCAGAATGCTTTTAGAATTTACCAAATTTAAACTAGGCATGGTGGCACACACTTGTAATCCCAGTACTTGGGAGGCTGAGACAGGAGGATTGCAGATTCGCAGACAGCCTCAGCTGCTTAGTGAGGTCCTCCACAACTTTGTGAGACCTTGTTTCAAAATAAGGAATAAAAGAATAGGGCTGGGGATGTAACTCGGAGGAAGAATGCCCCTGGGTTCAATCCCCAGTTCTGGGAAAAAAAAAAAAAGAATTTACCAACTTTGAAAATTGTTAATATTTCTAATTCTGGGCAATTATGATAAAAATTATTCTGAAGAAGCTCCTTTAAAATATTCTGGCACAAGCTGTGCAAGGTGGTACACACCTGTAATCCTAGTACTTCGGAGCCTGAGACAGGAGAATCACAAGTTTGAAGTCAGCCTCAACAACTTAGCAACAGCCTCAGCAACTCAGTGAGACACTGTTTCAAAATTTAAAAAGCCGGGGGTGTAACTTGGGGATAGAATGCCCCTAGGTTCAAAAAAAAATAATCTGGCACAAGGTGCCAGAGAAATTATTTTTAAATCCATTTGAAAACGCACAAACATAGAGATAAGTGAATATGCATCTGAAGGTACTTCTTAGATTTTTTTTCTGTCCTTTTAATGTTTTAAGTTAACATTAATTCTTGAATCTCAAATAACACTACATTCTACCATGTTTTTAAAGTTGCTTTCATTCAATTGTACATGCCTGTGACCTCTACAGTGACCTCTACAAAAGCAGTTGTGCACTTTACTGTGGTGCAAATCCTCGCAGACAAGTTGAACCTGTTCTTCTTGGCACTGAGCCCTTGTGCCGAGCACACAGCTGAGATTTATTATAAAAGGGGAACTAAGGGGCATTATTTCACAACATTTATCCTTCACATATAGCCAAGTATAATCTTTTACAACCTTTGAGAGCGCTTAAATAAACAGATCTTCTCTTAATTATACAAAGAGTTTATTTGTCACCAATGGTATGGCGTATTAAGACTCATTTTACACTAGGAAAAAGCTAGCACACAAAACCTATGTACTAAGCGTTGTACAAATTAGTCTCTTAATATTGATTCAAAAGCAATAATACTTTTAATCCTCAGGCCTTAGGATAATTACCTGCCATGCTGTCGTTAGCAAGGTGAAGGCAATAAAATAATTAATAAAAACCTGTCTTCCCTAGAAATTAGACCAGAAACCACAATTACTAGAAGAAAACATAGGACCAACTCTATAACTTACATACACTAGTAGAGACTTTCTCAATAAGACCCCTTAAAGCTCAGGAAATAAAATCAAGAATCAATAAATGGCATGCCATAAAATTAAAAAGGTT
Source organism: Glis glis (assembly GCA_004027185.1). Lineage (NCBI taxonomy): Eukaryota > Metazoa > Chordata > Mammalia > Rodentia > Gliridae > Glis > Glis glis. Next base: position 22,044 of record PVJS01021915.1, read on the forward strand.
CTGCACAGCATTCAATTAAGTGATCCCAGTACTTGGGAAGTGAGATAGGAGGATCACAAACAAGCTGGAGGCCAGTCTCCCCAACTTAGCGAAATCATGTTTCAAAATAAAAAAGAAGAGGGCTGGGGTGTAGCTCAAAGGCAGAACGCCCCTGGGTTCAATCCCCAGTACCACAAAATAACAACAGTAATAACAATAATCTGAAGAGAGAATCTATAGAATGGGAGAAAATCTTTGCCAACTACTCCTCTGATAGAGAACTAACATCTAGAATATATAGAGAACTCAAAATACTTAACATGAAAAAATAGATAATCCAACCAATAAATGGGCAACTGAACTGAATAGATGCTTCTCAAAAGACCTATAAGCCAGGTATGGTGGCTCATGCCTATAATCCCAGTACTTGGGAGGCTGACACAGGAGGATCACAGGTTCAAGGACAGCCTCAGCAAGTAGTCAGACTCTCATCAACCTAGTGAGACCCTGTTTCCAAATAAGAAATAAAATCGGGCTGGGGGTGTAGCCCGGAGGTAGAATGCCTCTGGGTTCAATCCCCAGTACTACAAAAAAAAAGACCTATAAATGGCAAACAAACAATGTAATTTCTGAATTAAAAAAAAAAAGAATTATATTTTCTAGGAGTTGATAATTCATGCAAGGTTTATATTGAAGCATTTTTCTAATCAGGAGAACACTCTCATACTATTGCAAAATAAGCAAAAATCGTAATACGCCAACTGTAAAATAGTTATGGTGCATAACAAAATAAAGATGAACACCAAAAAATAAATAAAATAAATGGCAAACAAATATATGAAAAAAATGTTCAACATCATTAGCAATCAGGGAAATGCAATTCAAAACTACACTGTTAACTAACTCCAGTTAGAATGGAAATCATGAAGAATATAAACAACAATAAATGTTGGCAAGGATGCAGGGAAATAGGAACTCTTATACACTATTGGTGGGAATGTAAATTAGTACAACCACTATGGAAATCAGTATGGAGGTTCCTCAAAAGACTAGGAACGGAATCACCATATAACCCAACTATATCACTCCTTGGTATCTTTCCAGAAGAATTAAAGTTAGAAAACTATAGTGATACATGCACGCCCATGTTTACAGCAGCACAATCCACAATAGCCAAAATATGGAACCAACATAGGTGTCCATCAACAGATGAATGGATAAAGAAAACATGGTATATACACCCAAAGGAATTTTATTCAGCCATGAAGAAGAATAAAATCATGTTATTTGCAGGAAAATGGATGGAACTAGAGTATATCATGCTAAGTGAGATCAGCCAGTCTCCGAAAGTCAAGGATCATATATTTTCTCTCATATGTGGAAGTTAGACAATAGGAAACAAAAGGGACTTCAGTTAAATGAGGAGAGAGACCAGTAGAATAGTGGAAGGGGATTGGGAGAGGGCAATGGAGAGGAGATAAAGAAGACTGAGGAAGGGAACAGTTCAAATAATGTTATGTCCATGAATAAAGTGCATCACTACCAATCTCACTAACATGTACAGGGGAGGGAAGAGAGGGAGCAGGATGAGATATGAAGGAAAACACAGTCATGTGTTTATGTATGAACATATCACTTTGAATCTGCTACAATGTATAATTATAACACACCAATAGAAGTATAATTTAATAAAGATTTACCCAGAAAAAAAGTCTTCAAGTAAATAGGTTTTAAAAATTACTTTAAGTAAATAGATTTTAAAAATCTTCCTACAGCATTCTTCTGATAGGCCTTTTAAAAATATTTCAGAGCCGGGCGTGGTGGCGCACGCTTGTAATCCCAGTACTTGGGAGGCCGAGACTGGAGGATCTGGATTCGTGGCCTGCCTCAGCTACTTAGTGAGGCCTCCACAACTTAGTGAGACCCTGTTTCAAAATAAAGAATAAAAAATAGGGTTGGGGGTATAGCTCGGAGGTACAATGTCCCTGGGTTCTGAAATATATATATATTTCAGAAACTTTATTTTTATACTGTTTTGTGTTTTCTGATGTACAAGACTGCTACCAGGTTACTTCCTCAATTCAAAAGATCTAATACACTGGAGGAATAAGGAATTTCGTGAGGTCTAAGAAATATCTCTAATAACAGGAATTATTATAGCATTTAAATTAATTCTTCAGGATTTGCTAGCTAATTGATCTAGCATCAAGACTTGTTTTGTTGAAAGCAAAGAAACTAATATAACCTCAAAAGTGTTCTGTCCTGAACATCAGGTTCAAACTAGCTTATCTCTTGCTTAACATTAAGGGCACTAGAATATGTTGATTCAGGTGGTCATTTCCTTGCTCTAAATACTTGTTTTGTTTTGTTTTCATTAAGTATACAATTAGAAAAATGCCTGTAGACCTTTTCCAAATGAATTTTAAATAACTGACTATTAAATTTTTTTTTTTTTTTGCGGTACCGGGGATTGAACCCAGGGGCGTTCTACCTCCGCGCTACACCCCCCGCCCTATTTTTTTTTTATACTTTATTTTGAAACCGGGTCTCACGAAGTTGCGGAGGGCCTCACTAGGTAGAGAGAGAGAGAGACAGAGAGAGAGAGACAGGGAGAGAGAGAGAGAGAGAGAGAGAGAGAGCGCGCGCGCACGACCTGAGGCTGGCCACGAACCCTGATCCTCCGGTCTCCGCCTCCCAAAGTACTGGGATTACAAGCGTGCGCCACTACGCCTGGCGACTATTAAACTTTTGTGTGTATGGTACTACGGATTGAACCCAGGGGTGCTCTACATTTGGGCTATACCCCAGCCCTATTTTTTTATTTTGAAACAGGATCTTGCTAAGTTGCTGAGATTGGCCCTTGAACCTGCGATCCTCCTGTCTCAGCCTCTCAAGTACTAGGATTACAGGCATGCGCCACCGCACCTGGCTTATTAAACTATTTTTTTTTTTTTTTGCGTTACCGGGGATTGAACACATGGGCGTTCTACCTCCGCGCTACACCCCCGGCCCTATTTTTTTATACTTTATTTTGAAACTGGGTCTCACAAAGTTGTGGAGGGCCTCAATAGGTAGAGAGGGAGAGAGAGAGAGACAGGGAGAGAGAGAGAGAGAGCGAGAGAGAGCTGAGGCTGGCCGCGAACCCTGATCCTCCGGTCTCTGCCTCCCAAAGTACTGGGATTACAAGCGTGTGCCACCACGCCCGGCTTATTAAACTATTTTTAAGGTGAGAAAATCTAATAACATATTTTTAGGAATTAGGGGTTGAGTAAATTTGCAAAATGGGCATTTTCATAGACACTCAATATACTTTGTCTTTGCTTAAATAAGAAATTTTCTCCATTAAAGTTTAACATTTTAACATATTTAACATTTAACATATTATTCCAGTTTTGGAAAGGATGTTTTAAATAATTTATATCCCTAACACTTTCTCCCTCTATCAAGGGAATCTATGTAGAAGTTTATAAGTTTGGACATTTTTTTTTTATTCATTATTAGACCCAAAAACATTTTTTCTTGAAATACATTGTCCTTCAGAATAAAATATTTATATTAAACTTTAAGTGGTTTGTAGGCATTACATCTTTTCTTATATACTTAATTAATAAACTTACTCATCAGTTATGTTTATAACACTAATCAATACTATATATGAGGCAACATAAAAATCAATAACCATAAAACATGGATCAAATATGTAAAAAAAAAAAATGCCTCAAGACCTGATCCTACCCTATGTTCTCATACAATGTCAACACTGGTGTTATTTTTCAAATGTCTACTAAAACCTTTAATTCATTTTGAAATATATGTGCTTTAAGATTTCCATAATATCCCAACTAGTTTTAATGAAGACATGAGATAACTACAGGTTAACCGCCAAATAATTTAAAGCAGCTATAAGTACAACCCTAGCCATTTATTTTGGTTCTTCACACCACAATAGCTTTCCCATCAACATATCTTCTTTATAGCAAGAACATGAGCTACACTCTATTTGCCTATAACTTCCAATACTATATACTCCCTAAGAATAATACAATGTTAAAAGCATGGGCTTTGAAGTCCAAACCAGTCAAATCCCAGCTCTGCATCAAGCAAATTACTATTTTTTAACAGGCTCAGTTTTGCTTGTGAATGTATTTAAAAGGATTAAATAAAAGAAAATATATTTAAAGGACACAACAACGTCAAGTACCTACAAAATGCTACCGATTCTCACTATTACTACATCACCATCAGCTTCTTCATCAACATCAGCAGTAGCAGGAAGAGGAGGAGGAGGTGGAGTATTTTGTACCACCACCACAAACAGTATTTTAATACCACAGATAAAATCACTATAAGCAATCATCAACATATCAAAGATAACTCTTCAAAAGTCTATTTATAAATAAATAAAAACTCAAAACATCTTCCTGCAGAAACACTGCTATAAAGGATTGTACAATCCCAGGTTGAGAATATTTGAAAACACTTTAGTCTAGGGCCCTAGGAACACAAAAGAAGGGAAAACAAATAAACAAAAAATTTTGCTTTCTCTTTTCTGGGTGTAAGCCTGGTCTTAGACAAAAATTTGAATTTTTTACATTTTAGCTTTTTCTCATTTTGGCTAGTACATTCTTATCCAGCACCTACTGCCTTTCTCAAGCATTATATGTCCCCACAATATACTACTACTAAGCTCCTAATTGGAAACACTCCACTCAAGCATACTGTGAATCCTAATGTGCTCCCTGATCTTAAGTCACCAACCTGCATCTACCACAATCAAAACTTCCTGATTTCAATAAGGTGTTAGTAGGGAAGAAATTGAATTGCATGATTTTACTTAGTGGATCATCTGGTTTTTATTATATTATTATAGCTTTCATAAAGGGCATTTGTAAAACATTTGCTCTTGAGTAAAATGCAAAGCAGTTGCCTTTAAAGACATGGACTAAGAACTATTCACTTATTTTACATGTGGCTTAATGTTTGTGTTTTGTGGAACTGGGGATTGAACCCAGGGACACTCTACCTCTGAGCTACACTCCAACCTTTTTTATTTTGAAACAGGGTCTCATTAAGTTACAGCACGGCAGCCTTGAACCTGTAACCCTCCTGTCTCATCCTCCCAAGTACTGGGATTACAGGCATGCACCACCACATACAGGTGTGTGTGTGTGTGTGTGTGTGTGTGTGTGTGTGCGTGTGTGTGTGTGTTAGTTACTGAGGAATGAACCCAGGGGCATTCTACCTCCGAGCTACACCCCCAGCCCTATTTTATTTTTTATTATTGAAACAGGGTCTCACTAAGTTGATGAGAGCCTCACTAAATTGCTGAGGCTGTCCTAGAACCTGGGATCCTCCTGTCTCAGCCTCCCAAGTACTGGGATTACAGGCCAGGCGTATGCCACCATGCCCAGCTATGTTTGTGTATTTTAATAAGTGTCAACAGAGATTACTGAGCCAAATTTTTTCATCTTCATGCTTCCCTATCAAAAAAAAAGATTGATCTCAAAGAGCACTAACATGTTTTACAATTAATTAAAGTAGCATCAGGAATTCCATGAGGAAAACTGAGAAGGGTACAAAAACTGTGGGTTATTTAAGTGTCTATAAATAATGAAACTCGGGGAATCTCAAAAGCAGACAGTATCTTAAAAATTATCTCCAGCTGGGCGTGGTGGCGCACGCTTGTAATCCCAGTACTTTGGGAGGCGGAGACCGGAGGATCCGGGTTCGCGGCCAGCCTCAGCTCTCGCTCTGTCTGTCTGTCTGTCTGTCTCTCTCTCATTAGTGAGGCCCTCTGCAACCTCGTGAGACACGGTTTCAAAATAAAGCATAAAAAATAGGGCCGGGGGTGTAGCGCGGAGGTAGAACGCCTCTGCGTTCAATCCCCAGTACCACAAAAAAAAAAAAAAAAATTATCTCCAGTCCTAGTAATTGGATTTTTAAATCCTCTCTTCAATATCCTTGCCTATGGCTAAATACAACCTACCATGTTAGGCCAAAGCACCAAGTCTTCGAGGCCCAGGGTTTGATCCTAGGCACCAAGGACAGAAGGGAGGGAAAAATACACATCGTAAATGAGTGAGAGATAAAAATCTGTATGACATAGACAAAAGTCTGCATCTCTATTAAGGCAAGCAACCCTCAGCATTTATCTCGTAAAAGTTGAAGTAAAGCTTGACGTGGTGGCACACGTTCGCTACTGAGGCCCTCCACAACTTAGTGAGACCCTGTTTCAAAATAAAGAATAAAAAAAGAAAAAGTTGAACTAGATTACTAGATTCCCTGTTTTATAAGACATGTTTTTCTTTCCTTTTTTTTTTTCTTGCGGTACTGGGGATTGAACCCAGGGGCACTACCACTGAGCTACACCCCCAGCCCTTTTTAAAATTTTTATTTTGAAACAGGGTCTTGCTAAATTGCCAAGGCTGGCCTCCAATTTGCGATCCTCCTGTCTCAGCCTCCCAAGTACTGGGATTTCAGGCATTACAGGCCACCACGCCTGGCTGCTGTTTCATATTCTTTCTAGAAAAGTCTTATAGCAGACACATACCTATGCTAAGAAAAATGCATTGACATTAATCATCATGGTAATACAAAGAAGTACAAATGCATAAGTACTTAGACGGCTTCTTTAACTATAGTATTTCAATCAAGAAAGCATCAGGTTGTTTCTTAACTAAAAGTTCATCCAAGGCTTTGACTTATTTTGCATTCTTGTTTTCTGCTCCCAGTAATTTCAACTGAAGGCCAAACCAATGCTTGGATTTTCATGTATTGTCGAGACAATATCTACTTAATAAAAATTTCCATAAAATACGAACCCAAAAAAGAACAGATTTACTTTTAGAGTTCCTATTATTATAAAATGTGATTATCCTTTAAGTCGCCCTTTAATGACTTAAAAAGTCATTAACACTTTTAACAGACAATGTAATTATTTCCAATTAGCCTATTCTAAAATGGACAATAGATGATTCTTTGTCTTTAGAGGGCTTAAAATTCTGGAAGATTCTATATTCAGTTTGAAGATAAATCATAGTCTTGGAATTAGTCACCTACTGTGTGTGTGTGTGTGTGTATGTGTGTGTGTGTGTGTGTGTGTGTGTGTGTGTATTACTGGGGATTGAACCCAGGGGCATTCTACCTCTGAGCCACACCCCCAGTCCTATTTTATTTTTTATTTTGAAACAGGGTCTCTCAAAATTGTTGAGGGACTAAGTTGCTGAGGCTGGCCTTGAACTTGCAGTCCTCCTGTCTTAGCCTCCCAAGTACTGGGATTACAGGCGTAAACCACACCTGGCTCATTTTCTTCCTTTTTGTTCTTTGTTGTTCGTTTTTTTTATTTTTTAAAGTTAATCTTTATGAAGAAATTAATAGGCTAACTCTGGGAATAGGTTAAATTGGGGAAATAGTTTATTTTTGGTAGTGACAACATCCAAGATTATTCGAAGAATCTCCTCTGAGCACTTCATTATGTTATTTTATCCTCACAAATACCACACTGCAATGTATGTTCCAACTATGAATAAGGTTATTTGCCCAAGTCCCATAAGCATTAACTCACAGAGCCAGAATCTGTACCCACCTAGTCTGACATTGAAGCCCTTTTCCCTATCACACTATTATCTCTATAAAGAGGCAAGAAAAAGTTTCTTGCTTATGCCTTTAAACAGACTAGAAGGGGGCTACAATTATTCCTCATTACTTCCCATTCTCACTAAAATGTTCCTAATGGAAAAAGTACAAATCACTACTATATAGAACACAAGGGAACAGTTTGATTACCTTTGATAAAACATAGTGGAACTTTGCTAGAACTGATAATAGCAATTAAAAAGTATACAATATCAAGGTTAAGAGGACTTATCACAGATATAGATTTAATTTCTAATACTAAAATTAATAATACATAAATAAAGTCTATTTTACAAAGCCATATCAATGCCAATGATCCTCATTCAAAAGAACTATGTATATACAATGGCAATGTAGAAGGTCCTATCAAAGATAATATAGTTGGTTCAATGTATAATATTACTTTCCGTATCAAATTCTTTACAGCTTACTCTCCTACTTTGCATGTTTAACTCAGAGATTCTCTAGTACAATGGAAAAAGAATTAAACTAAGACTCTAAAGGCATGTACTCTGACATCCACTGTCCTCTTGTGCTTAGTGAACATATCAGAAAAAGGGGGATTAATAATATCCATGCTGTAAAATGCTTCTCAATCTTGAGCTCCTATTAATTTAATTATAGACATATTAAAAATCTAGGCCTACAGGCAGTTTCAAAACACCTCACTATATTGACGTTAGTTATATACTAAAAAGTCTATTCCTATTAATAGTGCTCATTCTTATAACAGAGTATAACTCAACAAGACTATGAATACTCAGGAAGTTTCAAATGAATGTCAATTTACTTACATTAACTGCACCATCCAATTTAAATTTATGCTTAAGATATTCCAAGTATATTATCAGAATAAAGATTGAAGGAAGGAGCTGTTATGAAAAAGTAAGCCCCAGAAAGGATTTGCTGTTTCTCCAAAATAGCATGTAAGTTGGTAATTCTCAAGAAAACTATCCAAAATAAACAATGTTTTAGAAATTTCTTGTGATTGTATTTCCCTACCATATGTTTTCTCTCTCTCTCTCTCTCCCACTCACCTCCTTTCCTTCCATTGCCTGCCTACTGCTTATAGTAATACTTCTAAAAGAATAAGGCAGCAAAATTAGATATTCAGCTGGGAACTCTACTTCGTTATTACTTGGCAATGACAAAGACCAAAGTTAAATATTTATCAAAATAAATTCCTAAATATAGTAATACATGTCTTAATGCAAATACTAAATATACTATATTTTACCTACTATCTTTGTTTTTTTTTTTTTTTTTTTTGCGGTACCGGGGATTGAACCCAGGGGCGTTCTACCTCCGCGCTACACCCCCGGCCCTATTTTTTATACTTTATTTTGAAACCGGGTCTCACGAAGTTGCGGAGGGCCTCACTAAGT
>PVJS01021916.1:0-31042 GCA_004027185.1 Glis glis
CTCTCTCTCTCTCCCTGTCTCTCTCCTCTCTCTTTCTACTTAGGCCCTCTGCAACTTCGTGAGACCCGGTTTCAAAAATAAAGTATAAGCCGGGCGTGGTGGCGCACGCTTGTAATCCCAGTACTTTGGGAGGCAGAGACCGGAGGATCCGGGTTCGCAGCCAGCCTCAGCTCTCTCTCTCTCTCCCTCTCTCTCTCTCTCTCTCCCTCTCTCTCTCTATTTAGTGAGGCCCTCCGCAACTTCGTGAGACCCGGTTTCAAAATAAAGTATAAAAAATAGGGCCGGGGGTGTAGCGCGGGGGTAGAACGCCCCTGGGTTCAATCCCCGGTACCGCAAAAATAAATAAATAAATAAATAAATAAATAAATAAATAAATTCCAAGGAAGACTGGTGCCCCTGTACTTGAGAGAGAAGTAGGAGAAGCTTCCATTGACTCTCAGTGGTGGTGGACACATGGTCAGCAGGAGCGGTAGACAGCAATCTTACTACTTGAGATATAGTCACAGAACTGTCACCAAGACCTCAATGATAGTACCTTTAAACTATGCACATTGATAAACAATTTTTCCCATCACCATTTGGTGAAAAGACTATCCGTTGTCTACCAAATTCCCTTTGCACCTTTGTAAAAATATCAATTTAAAATCAATGTGTTGATAAATTTGGAAGCTGTTTGTTCTGTTCCATCAATATATTTGTCCTAACACTAATATCAAACTTTCTTGAGAATTGCTGCTTCGTAATAAGTCTGGAAATCAGGTAGTGTAAGTCCTCATCTTTGTTCTTTTTCAAAGTTGTTTTGACCATTTTAAGTCCTTTGCTTCCTATATGAATTAGAGAATCTGCTCATCAATTTCTGCATAAAAAGCCCTCTTGGATTTTCAATGGGATTATGTTGAAATTGGAGACAAATGGGAAGATTTGATATTTTAACAATACTGGGTCATCTGACCCATAAGCACAGTTTATCTCTCCATTTATTTAGGTACTCTTTATGTTTTCTCTGCAGTGGTTTTGTTTTTATAGTACAGGGTTTGGGGGGGGTTAGATTTATCCCTAAAATATCTCATATTTTTGATGCTGTTGTGAATAGTATTATTTTTACAAATTTCAATTTCAACTTTGATTTGTTCATTGCCAGTGCATGTAAATGCAATTGATTTATGTATATTGATTTTGCATCGGTAATCTTATTAGACTCACTTATTAGTTCTAGTAGCCTCTTTCCAATTTCATGGGATTTTCTACATAGTTGATCACCTTGTCTGCAATTAAGGCAACTTCATTTCATTTTCAATCTAGATGCTGTTCGTTTTGGTTTTGCTTTATTACATTGTCTAGAGTTTCCAGTGTTGAATTCTGAATAGAAGTGACGAGAGTGGACTCCTTATCTTGTTCTTTATCTTAGGGAGAAAAGAGTCTGTCTTTAATTATTAGGAATTATGTTAAGCAGGGCGTGGTGGCACACACCTGTAATCCCAGTACTTGGGAGGCTGAGACAGGAAGATCACAGGTTTGAGACCAGTCTCAGCAACTTAGTGAGACCCTGTTTCAAAACAAAAAATAAAATAAGGCTGGGGTGTAGCTCGGAGGTAGAATGCCACAGGGTTCAATCCTCAGTACCATATATACACACAAAAAAAGAATTATGCTAGTATTCGCTTTTCCTTCTTTCCCTTCCCTTCCTTGTTTATTTCTCTCTTTCTTTCTAAATGTCCTTTATTTGCTTGAGAAAATTCCCTGAGAAGTTTCTCAGTTTCTGAGAGTTTTTAGATTGAGGTTAGATTTTGTCAAATACTTGTCCTACATCTATTGGGATGATAGTAAAATTTCTCTCTTTTAGTCTTGGTATAAACCCCACTTCATCATGATCTATAACCCTTCTTATATATTGGATTCTGTCCACTAACATTTTGTTAAGAATTTCTACTTCTATATTAATGAGATTGTCAGCATGTAATTTTTTCTTGTATTATGATTGTCTTATTTTAATATCATTGTAATGCTGACACCATTATTTAGGAAAAATTCCTTCCTCTTCAGATATTTATTTATTTATTTATTTATTTTTGCGGTACCGGGGATTAAACGCAGGGGCGTTCTACCTCCGCGCTATGCCCCCGGCCCTATTTTTTTTTATACTTTTTATTTTGAGACCGGGTCTCAAGAAGTTGCGGAGGGCCTCACTAAGTAGAGAGAGAGAGAGAGAGAGACAGGGAGAGAGAGCAAGAGAGCTGAGGCTGGCCGCAAACCTGGATCCTCCGGTCTCCGCCTCCCAAAGTCCTGGGATTACAAGCGTGCGCTACCACGCCCGGCTCTCTTCAGATTTTTGAAAGAGTTTATATAGAAGCTATGCTAAATTCTTGGGAGAATTTGGTAGAATTATCCAAGTGACTCTGCGCCTAATATTTTCTTTGTGGAAAGGTTTTTTCTTTTTTTAAACTACAAATCCATTTTTTTAGGAGGTAAGTATTCAGATTATTTATTTATTTTTCTTGTGTAAGTGCCAATAGTTTGCATCATTCAGGGTATTTATCCATTTTGTCTGTTGCCTTCATTGACTTAAACTTGTTAACAAGATTCCCTTACTACTCTTATAATATTGGTACTATCTGTAGTGATTCCGTCGCTCTCATTCCTGATATTGATCTGTGTATTCATTTTTTTTTATCCTCCTGATCAGGCTGGCTATCACTCATCAACTTTCTTGATATTCTCAAAAAGCCGGTCTTTATTTCAGTGGTTTTCTCTATTGTTTTTATGTTTTCTAATTCATCAAATTTCACTCTGACTTTATTTCATTTTTTACATTTACTTTGAATTTCAATTGTTCTTATTTTTCTAGTTTTTTAGGGTAGAAGTAGAAATCATTAATTTTAGAACTTTCTCCTTTTTAATATAGATATTAGATGCTATCAATTTTCCTCAAAGTTCTGTCCCATAAATTTTAATGTCATCTGTCATCTTCATTTATATCAAAATACTTTCTAATTTTTTACTTGATTCTTTTTCTTAAACGCATGGTTTAGGAGTGTGTTATCTACTTTCAAAATTAGTTTCTGAATATATTCGCAGAGTTTTTAGAGAGCATTCTGTCATTGACTTTTAATCTAAGTCCATTATGATTAGGAAACATACTTCATATATTTTTAAATTTTCTAAATTTATGAAGATATATAGTATAGGACAGACTACAGTTGTTTTGGTAAATGTTCCATGTGTACTCGAAAATAAGGTATTTTCTGCTGTCATTTGGTGTAGTGCCCTACAAGTGTCAGTTAGGGCAAGTTTTTGATAGTCTTGTTCAAATCTTCCTCCATCCCTCCCTCCCTCCCTCCTTCCCTCCCTCCCTTTCTTTCTTCTTCCTCCTCCTCCTCCTCCTCGGGATTGAATTTACAGGCATTTTACCTCCAAGTTACATCCCAGCCTTTTTTAAAAATTTGAAACAGGGTCTCGTTAGGTTGCTGAGAGTCTCACTAAGTTGCTGCAGCTGGTCTTGAACCTGTGATCCTCCTTTCTCCAAGTACTGGGATCACAGGCATGCACCATCACGCCTGACTGGTTCAAGTCTTCTATATGTCTACTGTTTTCTGCCTGCTTGTTTTATCAGTAACTAAGAAGGAAACATTTAAATCTCTTTAACTGTGGATTTGTCTAATTCTGCTTGCAGTTCTATGAGTTTTTGCTTCCTGTATTTTTAAGCTTTATTATTAGGTTCATAAACATTTAAGGTTTCTATGTTTTCTTGATCAGTTGACATTTTATCATTATGAAATGACCTTATTTATCCCTAGTGATATATTTGCTACAAAATATACCTTGTCTAATTTTAATGTAGCCACTCCAGCTTCCTTTTGACTAGTACTATCATTATATATCCTTTTATTTTAAATCTATCTATATAGGTTTTGTTATTTAAAATCAGTTTAATTTACTACAACCCTATTTTATTTTTTATATTGAAACAGGACATCACTAAGTTGCTGAGGATCTCGCCAAGTGGCTGAGGCTGGCCTTGAGCCTCCAATCCTCCTGCCTCAGCCTCCTAAGTACTGGGATTCCAGGTATGCAACGCCATGCCTGGCTCACCTTTGTTTTTATTTTATTTTATTTTATTTTATTTTATTTTATTTTATTTTAAGGTACTGGGGATGGAACCCAGGTACATTCTACCTCCGAGATACACCCCCGGCCTTATTTTTTATACTTTATTTTGAAACCGGGTTTCACGAAGTTGCAGAGGCCTCACTAAGTAGCTGAGGCTGGCTGAGAACCCCGATCCATCCGTCTCCGCCTCCAGTACTAGGATTACAAGCATGCACCACCACGCCCGGCTATCACCTTTGTTTTAAAAATCTATTTTTATTAGATATAAGGTTCTAGGGTGATAGGTTTTTTTTCTTTCAGGACTTAAAAGATTTTGCTCCATATTCTTTTGACTTTGCATTGCTTCTAACAAGTAATCTTCTGCCTTTGTTCCTCTGTATTTAGTGTATATTTTTCAGTGGGCTGCTTCTCGGATTTTTCTCTTTGTAACTGGTTAGGTGCAATTCAAATCTGATGCACCTTTTTATACTTTTCTTCACATTTCTTATACTTAGCTTTGCTAAGAGTCTGAGGTTTGTGGGTTTAAATTTTCATCAGATTTGAAAAGCTTTAAGCCATTATTTTTCATATGTGTGTTTTCATCCTTCTCCTCTCTCTTGGATTACATTAACACATATATTGGATTTCCTGCAATTGTTCCACAGCTCAATGGTGGTCTCTTTATTAATTCATTTTTTGGTCTTTTTTCTGTTTCATTTTCAATAATTTCTGTTGGTATATTTTCATGTTCATTAATCTTATCTTTCGCAAGGTCTAATCTGCTGTTGCTCTCATTTAATTGTTTGCTTGGTTTATCATTTTACACATTTAATTTCATTTCTAGGTGTTTGTTTGAAATCTTAAAATTTTTTTTTATTTCTGTTGAATGTGCTCCAACTTTCTTTCCTCCAGCTTTTGGATATATGGAATACATTATAATAGCTGTTTTAATGTTTTTCTTTACTAATTCTATATCTGAGTCATTTATAGAAGGCTTTCCTGATAACCATGGGTTATATTTTCTGCTTTTTTGCATAACTAAAATTTTTTTATTTATTTATTTTTTTTTTTGTGGTACCGGGGATTGAACGCAGGGGCGTTCTACCTCTGCGCTACACCCCCGGCCCTATTTTTTAATGCTTTATTTTTGAAACCGGGTCTCACAAAGTTGCGGAGGGCCTCACTAGGTAGAGAGAGAGAGAGAGAGAGAGAGAGAGGGACAGAGAAAGAGAGAGACAGAGAGAGAGAGAAAGAGAGATCGATTGATCGATCGATCGATCGCGCGCATGCGCGCTGAGGCTGGCCGCGAACCCAGATCCTCCGGTCTCCGCCTCCCAAAGTACTGGGATTACAAGCGTGCGCCACCACGCCCGGCTTGCATAACTAAAATTTTTAATTCAATGCTAGACATCGACAACTATACCTTGTTGGCTGGCTAGGTACTTTTTGTATTCCTAACAATATTCTTGAGATTTTAAAAAGATGCAGTTCAATTACTTGGAAAACATTCAATAATTTTAGGTTTACTTAAGTTTTGTTAGGTGAGACCAACTCAGTGCTTGGTCGAAGGCTAATTCTTTTATTTTTTTATTTTTTTGCGGTACTGGGGATTGAACCCGGGGGCATTCTACCTCCGAGCTACACCCCCAGCCCTATTTTTATTCTTTATTTTGAAACAGGTCTCACTAAGTTGCGGAGGGCCTCACTAAATAGCTAAGGCTGGCCGCGAACCTGCAATCCTCCCGTCTCAGCCTCCCAAGTGCTGGGATTACAAGTGTGCGCCACCACACCTGGCCTAATTCTGTCCCACTATTGAGGCAAAACTCCTTTGACTATTTACCCAGTATCCTGTGAATTATGGTATCTCCATTCTGGCTGGCTGGAAGAGGAACTACTTCTTAGCCTTGTTTGAATTCCATATGTTACTCTTTATAATGCTTTCAGATGGTTCCTTTTTTAGCCTCAGATAGTTTCCTTTTGCACTGGCTCTCAATAGTTCTCAGCTGGAGACGCAAGGACTGCCTCCTGCAGATTTCCCAGAACCACTCTCTGCAGCTCATACACCTAGGATGCTCTGTTTGGGAACTGTAGCCAACTTATCCTCTCTGGACTGCAACTTTATCTCAAGCAGTTCCGTGGGCTCTGCCTGGGTTCCCCTGCCATGCTCTGCAGCCTGGAAACTCCCCAGGCAGAAAGTCACAGCAGTCCTAGGACTCATCTTGTTTGTTTCCACCTCTCAGGTAACAGTCTTTTTATTTTTTATTTTTTATTTTATTTTTTTGAGGTACTGGGAATTGAACCCAGGGGCGTTCTACCTCTGCGCTACACCCCCGGCCCTATTTTTTTTATACTTTATTTTGAAACCGGGTCTCACGTAGTTGTGGAGGGCCTCACTAGGTAGAAAGAGAGAGAGAGAGAGAGACAGGGAGAGAGAGAGAGAGAGAGAGAGCGAGCGAGCTGAGGCTGGCTGCGAACCCGGATCCTCCAGTCTCCGCCTCCCAAAGTACTGGGATTACAAGTGTGGGCCACCACGCCCAGCATAACACAGTCTTTTGATGCTGAAATCCAATATCTTGAAAACCATTCTTTGCATACATTGTGTTGTTTATTAGTTATTACAGCTGTGAGAGTAAACCTAGTCTCTGTTATTTCATATTGGATAGAAACGGAAATTTCTCAAGTGTGGTACTTTGAGATTTTAAACCTAAAATATTAGTGACCCCTAGTAAGAAATGGCTGGAGGTAAGAGGTTAAACATAGGTTAGTTTTTTAAGAAGCAGGAGAATTGCATGAATATGCATAAGGTCAGTCTAAACCGGAATGGTAGCTTATTTGGTTATTAATGAGTTTTCTCTCTTTGACGGTGGAAGTTGTACAGACCAAGATGAAACCATTTTTCCTGTTGGCCTCATTCTAGATGGAGCTATATGGAACAAAAAGTACCTAGGAAGATATGTTTTCCAGCTCTGAGATAGGTAGGTGTATGTTTATCAGACTTTACCATCTCTGGAGCCACCAGTGTGGGATCATTATTATAATTCATGGTAATAGCAACGATCACTTCTTGAGTACTTGATATGTGCAGGAATGTTGCACATATACACAACTTATATAAGCATACAACAACCTCAATACACACATATTTTATTTTTACTTTCTAAATGATGCAGTGGACATTCATAGATAAAATAACACACCATGTCTCTCAGCTATTGAAAGTTATGGATGGGATTTAAAGCCAGATAAATAATATTACAAAGCCAAAATGCTTATAGCCTATGGCATGCTAAATGAACTCTAGCCACTTTAGTAGTCTTTTGAGGAGATCTTAAGGGTTTGAGAATTCAAAAAGTGATTTTATACTTTCACCCACATTCAGCAAGGCATCTTGTGGGGGAAGGAATGGAGCTGTCCTCAACCAGTATTGGCCTGGCTTGAATCAATACAGAGGAAGAATAACTCAGGGACTTGAATCTGCCTTTCAAGCATCATGGATTCATTTGGAGGTTCAGGGCCCTGTCTGAATTTTGCTCTTTGAAATCTAAACTCGAGTTAAAACAGAGATTGACAGGTTTCCCCTCGAAGAAATCTCATGTTTGCCCAAAGCCCGGGGGGAGAGTTGGTCAAGATGTCATGTTGTTCCACTTTAGCAGGTTCTTTGAAGATAGAATCAAGAAAGTTGAATTTTTATGATCTTGGGTAAGAGTTCTAAGGTTCGGTTGCTCAGGCCAGGAATCAATTTAATCGAATTCAACAAACATTTATTAAATGCCTTGTCTAGGCCAGGTGCTGTTTTAGGCTAGGAAATCAAAGAGGGATAAGACGCTATTCCTGTCCTAGAGGAAGTCAGTCTAGCCGGGAGATGGATGTGTAAACAAATAATTGCAACAGCACGCAGGATAAATCTGCTAGAACAAATGGACACAAACAACAATAAATGTGCTAGAACAGATGGACACAGGCAACCATGCTGGTTCAGAGGAGGGACGGTGACCCCAGCCTGGGACTGGGAATGTTAGCCCGGGACATTTCAGCCTCATTTGGTTGCTTCATGAGCAGTGTTTGGAGTTTCAAGATTTAATATTATACTACGTTGCCCCAGGCATGTAGCATTCATGACTTTTTTTTCCTGTTTCTGGTGATTTCATATGTAATTCCAGAGTCTCAGTGCTGGGAATTCACTGAAAGTGGGGATTTCCAAGTGGGGTCATGAGTTTACTCTGTCTTCCCTGTGCTCTGTGACTTTAATATGTCACTGGGCCTTTTGGTTTTCATCAAGAATTGATCTTGTAAATATACTTTGTTCAGTCACCTGTTAGATATTAATAGTAGAAACCAAGAAATTTCCCAGGAGAATGATATGGTCAGAGTTCTACTAGTATATGGTAACATTTTCCTGAAATATATGTTGAAGTTAGACTACACTGTGATTGTATTCTGCAGTCCTAGAAAACAACAGTAACCAAACTATATTAAAATGTAAAAAGGATTAAAAATACATCTGATGGCAAGCTATACTAATTCCTTCTTTAATATTTTTTCTTATGAAAGTGACATATGTGGATTGATGGGAAGTATGGAGATATAATGCCTGTATTAGTTTACTATTGTTGCTGTAACAAACGAACACAAATTTAGTTGGCTTTTTTTTTTTGTGGTACTGGGGATCCCGGCCCTATTTTTTTATCCTTTATTTTGAAACCGGGTCTCTCTAGGTTGTGGAGGGCCTCACTAAGTAGCTGAGGCTGGCTGCGAACCCAGATCCTCCGGTCTCCGCCTCCCAAGTACTGGGATTATAAGCATGAGCCACTGCGCCCGGCTAGTTGGCTTTAAACAAGATAAGTTTATTCTCTTACGGTTCTAGAGGTCAGGAGTCTAAAATCGATTCCACTGGGCTAAAGCCTAGGTGTTGACAGGGCTGGTTCCTTCCAGAGGCTCTAGAGGAACAATCTGTTTTCTTGTCCTTCTTTACTTCTAGTGGTCACCACATTCCCTGATTTGTAACCTCCTTCCCCCATCTTCAAAGCACAGCACTCGGACTTTGCTTCTGTCATTGCATCCACCCTCCCTCTGACTCCTCCTGCATCTCCCATATAAGGACCAGTGTGATTATATTTGACCAGCCCAGAAAATCCAGGATAATCTTTCCATTTAAAGATCCTTAATTTAATGATACCAGCAAAGTCCCTTTTGCTATATAAAGTGACATTCACAGGTTTTCGAGATTAGGACATGGAAGTATTTGGGGACCCATTATTCAGTTTCCCATAATTCCTATTTTTGCTTTGGAGTCCTTAATACTCTTCAAAAATTTATATAATTATTATATATAACTTATATAATTCAGATTATTCTATGTATGTACAGTGATATTGTGCTTTTTTTCACTTAACCTTGTATTATTTGTCCATCTCAGTATTTTTTTTTTTTTTTGCGGTACCAGGGATTGAACCCAGGGGCGTTCTACCTCCGTGCTACACCCCCGGCCCTATTTTTTATACTTTATTTTGAAACCGGGTCTCACGAAGTTGCGGAGGGCCTCACTAAGTAGAGAGAGAGAGAGAGAGAGAGAGAGAGAGAGAAAGAGAGCTGAGGCTGGCCGCGAACCCGGATCCTCCGGTCTCCGCCTCCCAAAGTACTGGGATTACAAGCGTGCGCCACCACGCCTGGCTCAGTATATTTTTTAAATGCTTTTTGATAGCTGTATAATTCGTCTAGATGACTATATCATAATTGATTTAGCCATTGCATTATAATTTGTATGTGCTAGGAATCTTGGTTATAAGTAATAGAAATCCAATTATAGCGCAGTAAGCAAAGAGAGGAAGGCACTGGCTTTGACAATTTGATGAAGCGTTAAACATGGCTCCCCATGATTCTGCAGGGCGTTAGGAGCCACTGAAACCATGGATTTCAACAGTACCAGGTCAGACTACAACTTCATGTCTTTTTCATTTTTTTCTCTGAAGCCTGCAGTCCCCCACCCACTCACACACACACATCATGATTTCATGCACTGGAGAGGGACCAACTGACCTCAAACTCTTTGTTTAACCGGGTCAAACCAAGTCCCTCAACAGGAAGCAAAATCCCATCTCCTTCTGGCCTGAATTTCATCCCAGGGAATCCAGTCGCAGGTCTTGGCGATTAGTGTCCTTGCTACTCAGAGTGTGGTCCACAGACCATCAGCATCAGCAACACCTGGGGGCTTGTCAGAGATGCAGAACCCAGGACGGCTGGAGTCATCTGCACTGTAACAATACCAGGCGGATGCATGCCAGGGATGTTGGAGAAGCGCTGTCTTTTAGTAACTTCTCTCCTTTGGTTTTTATGGGTGTTGACAAAGCCTGTGTCGACTGAGCAGCAATCCAGGTTTATGGCAGCAGGAGGGACTAGGTGAGAATGGTTCTGTAAGACAGTGAAAGCAAGCAGCTCCACAGGTATTGAGAACCACACTCATACCCCCAGTCATTATCTCTGTGTGGCGTAGCCAAGACCTGCAACTGTGTCATCCATAAGCTGTCTAAAGCACCTGGGGAAAATATGACCTTGCCAAATGAGTCTGGTGTTGGGCTCTGTCCCTGTGTGGCTCACCCCAGACGATCCGCTCATTTGTCCTCCCATATGTTTGTAATTACGGTAACACAATGGGCTGACAAGGGTGAAGCCAGCATAATGTGATGTCATTTTGTTGATTACCTGTGAGGCCTTTCTCCACTGTACATAAATCACCTGTAGGGACTTGCATCTGGGACTGCTGTGATGCCCATGCTATTCAGGAGCAGATGGTTTCCATACTGATGCTAGCCAGGGAAATGTCCAACCTTGACTAACACCTAGAAGGAAAAACTACTATTGCAGAGGAAAAGAATGATTTTAAAATGGGCCACAGATATAGTGTACATGAATATAGATAGAGGGGCCTTTGGCATCAGGTATACCTGTACTGTCATAGAGTAAAAAGGCATAGATTCCTCTGTGCCTGAGTTCAAGTCTTGGGATTTCAGGATCAATCAGAAAAGACGGCTTTGACTGCCAATGGCAGAACCCATAATCCAACAAGATTAAATAACAAGGGTGTTGATTCTCTCAACTAGCACCTGCCCAGAGGAAAGGTTGCTTCAGCCATTGGGCCTTTCGACTCCTGTCCATCTTCCTGAAATTCTTTGGATTCTGCCCTCCTCTCTGGGTGGTGGCCTCGTCTTTAGAGTGGCGGCAGGATGGCTGCAGGTGATCCAGGCATCAGTTCTCGGATTTCCTGGGCCCAAGTTCCCTCATGCACCCATGCCTGTACCAGAAGCAAAGGAACCAGGTCCACGTGATTGGCTGAGACAAATAAAAACATATTCTCTGGACTTGAAGATGGAGTCAGCCTTCCCAGCAAAATAGGGTGCTCAGAGGAGGAGTAATAAAATGAAAGTTAGGATTCTGTTAGGAAAGGGGAAAGGAGGGGTAGAGATGTATGTTGCGTAGGCAAACAGCAGAGTCTGCTAGGAGGAGCCAGTGCAGCATATGGAGCAAGGGATTTTTAAAGTGCCAGTATTCTGTGGCTCCAGAAAAGGATTTAAGAAGCAGCAGTCACCCGGACAACATAGTAACAAAAAGGTTTTCCAATGGCTTTTCTTGTATAACAAATACAGATATTACCAGAGGTAGAAATGACATCAGAGATACGATAAGGTGTTTCAGGAAATGGATCCCACAATTTTTTTTTCTTCTAATTCTCTAGGTGAGAGGTAGAACTCTGGAATATTTCAAACCATAGGTGCAATGAGAAATGGAGGGATCAATTCAGGGGCATTTACAAAAGAACAACATGAGGGATCTCTGTGAGCAAGGAAATGTTCTGTCTCGGGATGTGTTGATCTCAATAACCTGGTTGTGATGGTGGACTATGGTTTTGCAAAATGTTACTATTGGAAGAAGTGGAGTGAAATGTAGCCGCAGTTACAATTGCAAGTGAATCTATAATGATCTCAACATAAAAGTTTAAAACATTGCATTGAAGCAGCATTTGTCTTGATAATTGAAGTGTTTTTTGCACCCCCTTAAGTTTTCTCCCACGGTGAGTGTCTCTCCTGATGTCCCCTCATTTCCGCACAGGCTGAGTGCTACTTTCTGGTAAATTATCTTGGGGAAAATAAGATATCGTCCCTAAATCTCTGTTTTTTCATCTGCAAAATGGGAATGACCAGTTCTTCCTTCCAAGGGGTTTTGTCAGGATTAAATGAGAACACATGTAAAATAATTAGTCTAGGGCCTGTTACATAGTAAGTTTGAGTTCAATATTACTTATATGATCATACCAGAACATGGTAACCAGAGTGTCCATGTAAAAGTGTGCACACATGGTCACAGAGGATGGGGGTAGAAGGAAGGTTCGTTTTGTTTAATGAACTCTATTTCTAGGTGACGGGGCCAGTGTGGATCCTAAAAATACAACCGTCCTCTTGGGGTGGCCTTGGGCAGTCTCACAGAGTCTTGTGCTTGGTTTAATGTTCTGCTGTCACCACCTTGAAATTCTTATTAATTTTTCAACAAGAGGCCGTGTGTGTGAGTGCGCGCGTGCGCGCGTGGGTGTTTTGCACTGCCCCACAAATTACATAGCTGGTCCTGCCCCATCCATTTTTTTTTCTGCAGTACTGGGGATTGAATCTAGGGCTTCGCATATGCTAGGCAAGCGCTCTACCACTGAACTACACCCCGAGCCCTTTTTTGAAATTTTTATTTTATTTTGAGACAGGGTCTAGCTAAACTGCCCGCACTGGCCTTGAACTTGCAATCCTCCTGCCTCAGTTTCCTGAGTATCTGGGATTACAGACATGTGCCACAGTGTCTGTCTCTGCCTCCCTTTAATCAAAGCCAAAATATCAGGAGAAAGAGCAAGATTGACAGAGTCGTTGTCCCCTCCCTGCAGGGAGACTGGAACTTCTCGTACCCCAGTGGCTGGGGCTGGAGAGTTCACCTTGAGGAGCGGTGGCTCTGCTCTCAAAGCTGTCCTACCATAACCCAGTCCCCCTGAGGCCTCCTATTCAAAGACGTTCCCCAGGTCCCATCAAAACCACTTTTCTCCGCAGGTGAAAACCTCATTGGCTTTTTGAGGCTATGGGTAGGGGTGACCTAGACAGGGTTTTTCCTCCAGTTTTGTGGATTTGAGTACTTTTGCTTGATCATTTTCCATTAGGTTGAAGGATTTTGTGGACGCCATCAGGGCTCTGCTCGGCCACAAGGAAAATAATAATCTGTGGGTCTTGAAAAAACAGAAGGGGCTCAAGTCGAAAAACACAGGCAATCACTAAATTATCACTTTAGTGGTATTTCCAAATTGTCAAAACTGCCCTGAAATCTGTCTTGCTCATGGGAGGCATTCTTGGGGTTTTGCAGACAGTGTGGGGAGGAATTTCTCTGTCGGATGGCAGAGGATGTAGCCAGTAAAATGATCCACAGAGCAATATTGCCCTTGGAGCTGACAGGCACGAGTAGTATTTATCCAGGTGCAGCACTCATGTGCAAATGTGTCCACTCAGCCGCTCTGCCGTGGGGCTGGGCCAAGAGGGCCAGGTGTGGCCTGGGCTGCCGGGTCTCCCCTTGCTCAGGGACGCTGCACCTTGCCTGAAGCTGGGGGAGCCAGGAAGGGAGACTCTGGCACCTCGTGGTGAAACGATGTGCCCGCACTCACAACGGAAAGAAATCAAAACCAAAGGCGCCCGCCGCAGAGGAGATGCCACCCGCCTCAGAAGCGAGGAAAGTGAAGAGGAAACTTAGCTGGGGCGTGAGCTGAGGCGGAGGTTATGACAGTCCATAAATCAGCGCGTCTGGAAAACGTTAAGTCCCAGCAATAAAATTAGGAAGTTGCAACGCTGTCGTTAAACTAGTATTATTGAAAAACTAGTAATTGTTAACATGTGTGTGTCTCCCCTCTACAGCTATCTTTTATTTGTTCCTAGGAAGGCTTGCTTTCTCCAGGACAGCGTGTGGTGGACTGGTACATAAAATGGGTTCACGCTGCCAGCTCTGTGAACGTGGGTGGGCAAGTTAAGATCTCTGAGCCTCAGTTTATTCATCCCTAAATTAGATTTAATATTAGTCGGACGTGGTGGTGCACACTTGTAATCGCAGTACTTGGGAGGCTGAGACTTGAGGATCCGGGTTCTCGGCCAGCCTCAGCTATTTAGTGAAGCCCTCTACAACTTAGTGAGACCCTGTTTCAAAATAAAGAATAAAAAATAGGGATGTGGGTGTAACTCGGAGGTAGAATGCCCCTGGGCTCAATCCCTAGTATCGCAAAAAAAAAAAAAATAATAATGCCTATCTAGGACGATGTGGTTTTCAAATATTTTGTAGCAATCCGGAGTAAGAAATGTAGTTTAATACCACTGTGCAATATGATATACATAAGCATACACTTATACAGGTCTAATTGAAACAAAACTTGCATTAAATAATATGTCCTATGATGGTATTGGATGCAATCTCATATGCTTATTCTTTCCCCATTGCATTTTATTTCAGAAACACTGGCTGTGAAGCCAGGCGTGGTGGCGCACGCTTGTGATCCCAGTACTTGGGAGGCTGAGACAGGAGGATCGCAGGTTCTCGGCCAGCCTCAGCTACTTAGTGAGACCCTGTTTCAAAATAAAGAATAAAAAATAGGGCTGGGGGTGTAGCTTGTAGGCAGAATGCCCCTGGGTTCAATCCCCAGTACCACACACACACAAAAAAGAAACACTGGCTGTGACCCACTAAAGTGATTAGGTTAGGGTAGGTTACTCTGCCCGTTTGAAAATGTAACACACTTAAAGTGCGGCTCATGATAGCTGGTTAATATGAACTTAGTTCATATTTGGTTAATAAATATGAACTCTCATCTTTCTTTCTCCCTTGGGCAGCCAAACTTAACATTCGCTACAATTTGTGCTTTGGGATTCTATGATGTTTACATGTGATGTTTATGTAGTTTTCATAATCCAGTAAACCAAAGACATTGGGCTTCTCAGTATCAATGCTGAGTTGAGTACTGAGGACAGTGATTAGTCACCAAGGAGTCTGCATGATCCTGGGTCATATTTAGTTTATTATAAACTACCAACAATCCAAGAAGCAAACCTTTATGTATTTATTGGTACTGGGGATTAACCCAGGGGTGCTCTATCTCTGAGCTACACCCCTAGTCCTTTCTAATTTTTAAAGTTTGAAACAGGGTTTCACTAAATTTCTGAGACTGGCCTCAAACCTGTGATCCTCCTGTCTCAGCCACCCAAGTACTGGGATTATAGGTGTGAGCCACCGTGCTTGGCTAAGCAAACATTTTTAAAGATTGCTATACATTAGTTGTTAATGATGACATTTGTGTTTTCAACCCTGTCTGAAGATTAAAATAATTAGGGGAATTTTTGTTGTTGTTATACTGGGGATTGAACCCAAGGGCATTCTATCTCTGAGCTATAACACCAGCTCTATTTTATTTTTTTTAGCTTGAAACAGGGTTTCATTAAGTTGCTGAGGGCCTCGCTAAGTTACTGTGTCTGGCCTCAAACCTGTGATCCTTCTGTCTCAGCCTCCCAAGTACTGGGATTACAGGCATGCACTACCATGCCCGGCTTAATTTGGGGAATGTTTAAGAGATGGCCAAATGCTATCCTGATCCAAATCATGTGTGTAGAGCCGGAAGGAACATCACTAATTTCCAAAATGACCTCAGGTTAATCCTATGTGCAGTAAGGGTTGAGAGCCACTGGGTAGCTAAGTGTTAAGACTAAGACACCAATGGATACATAAAAGAAGTGGATATCATAATATAGAAGGTATTTTTTACTCCCCTTCCAATACCCTAATCCCATCAAATATTACACATATGAATCTCTGCTGGAAGACAGTTCTGGCAATTTGTTTGAATCATTGCATGTATTCACCAGTCATAGAATGGAATTTCCTTGAAATTATTCTCAACGTGGACTTCTTGCTAATTCCGACTGGCTGGTTTCTGGGTTGGTGTGAGCTGTAGGGTCTAACTGCTTGTCGTGCTGGCTTGCTGGGCAGCCTCAGGAGGGTAGAGACCGTCACACTCTCTCAGCTTGCTACCAGTGGCAGTTTCCAATGGTCACTCCCTTCTCTCTGTCCCCATCACCTTGAGTTCACTCCTCTGCTATCATGCCCTTCCCTGCAGGTTTTATTGTACCTGATCTCCTTCCAAGCTTGTATCCCGCACAGGCTGTGAGTCTTCCGAGCACACACTGTGTTTTAGAGCCTTTATGATTCCCACTCTTGCACAGGACCTGAGTTGCAAGGGCTCAGAAAATCTCTTGGAATGAATGGATGAACGGCTTTGGTGCCCAGAGCGGGACTGTGGCTGGCTGGGAGACCAGGGCGAAGTTTGGCATTACCACTTCTCCTGACCTGGTCCTTCTACCACTCCAGCCCCATTGTTGGAAAGATGGGCTTCCGTTATTATCATGTCAAAAGGAAGTAAGTTGAGACCTGGTGTCTTATGCTCACAATTAAGAAACCATAAAGTGTAAAACCCTGTGCCATAGGGTCTGAACCTCCACGATGGGTTTCTGGTTTCTGAGCATCAGCACCACTGCCAACTGCCTCTTGTTTTGGAAGCCAACGTGATACAATGGAGAAACCAGATCTCCTGAGAACTGGTCTTTCCCGTGCACGCTACCCTCGCAGGCTGCAGCTAGAGCCGCTCCTCAGGGCTGGGGCCTCTGGCCATTGGCCATGATTACCATCTAATACACCAGACTGGTGAAGAAGCAGTTTAGGAAACGCGGTGCTTCAAATCAATCAAGAAAGCTGGCTGATTTCTCCTGGAAGGGTTGGATGAGTTTGAGTGATCATGGTTCTAATAGGAAAGTAAAGGAGAACATAAGTTACAAACATCAAATGCACGTGTTTGATCTCTCCCCTCTCTCAATTCCAGAGTGACAGCCTGTCACTCTGGAATTGAGTGGCATAGCTGGACATATCTGGTCCGCGGACACCTGGCTTGTTTAGGACCACACGTTCTGTTCTAAGACCTGTCGCTCTCTGTGCCTTCATTTCCTCATCCACAATAGTGGCGATTCTAACACCCACCTCACAGGGAGATGATGTAATGAACATGAAAGTTCCTGGGAGTGGCTATGAAAACGAGTTCTCTATAGACCCTCAACTGGGTGGAATTTCTGCCCTGTTTAGACCACACATTAAATCACAGCTATTTCAAATTTCCTCTGATGAATAACTATGACTGACTAGCTATCCTGCAAAAGCTTATTTTCCAAATTTAAATTGGAGTTTCACATGTAGGTATTTTAATTTATTTTCATGACACAGGCAACCAATGCACCTTTTGGTCTCTTGGAGTCTGGTTTGTTTTATAATGGTGTCTTCCAACTGGGCTTGATTTGCTTTTGATGAGAGTTCCCTCTAAAAATACTATGTGAACAGTAGGGTTAGGGTATGCTGACAGGAAAGGAAATTCTGGAGGCCTGTGTGACTTATCAACTTATTTGTGCACTAATTCATTCGACAAATACTATGCATTCACTTTTTGCATGCTGTGATAAGTGTTGGGGTACAGAGGTGAAAGGTCCATCTTTGAGCTCCAGGAGCTCACATTCCTGTGGAGCTAACCGACTTGTCAACAAACTATGTTGCAATATGGTAGAGCTATAATCATACAGCAAATATTTGTTGAGCTCCTTCCATGTGCCAGAGACTCTTCAGGGGTTGAGGATATAATTGTGCACCGACAGCAGCACTTGGAACCAAAAGATTATACACGAGTGTTGGAGGAAAGCTACGGTTCAGTTGTTATGAGTGAAGACATAAAGGCATTGAACTTTGTGTTTGCATTTTAGAACGATTTTTCAATGGGAATGAAGAAGATGGATTTTTTATTTTGGTGATGGGAGTGAGCAGGAATATTGTCAGGGAGAAAGATTAGGAGTCTTACCCAGTTATCTAAAAGGAAAACGATAAGTGCTTAAACTAAAAACAGGAATGTTGATGATAGAGAAGAAGGAATGGATTGAAGAGAAACCTAGGAAAGAGAATCTATGGATCTATAGGATAGGAATTGGAACATTAGATGAGAAGTACTAGAAGGGGTAGAATTTATTTATTTTTATTTATTTTTTCCCTGTAGTACTGGGGATTGAACCCAGGGGCATTTTACCTCCAAGCTACACCCCCAGCCCTATTTTTTATTCTTTATTTTGAAACAGGGTCTCGCCAAGTTGCAGAGGGTCTCACTAAGTAGCTGAGGCTGACCGTGAACCTAGATCCTCTGGTCTCAGCCTCCCAAGAACTGGGATTACAAGCATGCGCCAGCACGCCCAAATGAGGGGTAGAATTTAGAATGATTGTTAGGTTTCTGGTTTTTGTGACTTAAGTAGTTGATGTATGATGATGCAATGGGACCTGTTGTAGTTGAGATCTGATGTGCAGCAAGGCTCAGAGGTGTGGCATGACTGGAGGAAGTAGGTCACTGGGGGTGTGGCCTTGAAGACTCTATCTGCCCTGGCCTCTTCCTGTTTCTGTCTGTCTGTCTGTCTCTGCTTTCTGGCTGCCATGAGCTGAGCAGCTTTCCTCAGCCACATCCTTCTGCCATGATATTTCTGCCTTGGAGCCAGCTGATGATGGATGGTATCCTCTGAGACTATGAGCCAAAATAAATCTTTCCTCCCCTAAATTGTTCTTGTCAGGTATTTAGGTTACAGTGACAAAAAGCTGATGAACAGAGAACCATGGAAAATCATCCTGGTTGTCCCTTAATTTTTAGGTTGTCATGTAAAGAAGGCACTACTGTCCATGGTGCAGAGAGATGGCTTGTTGACTCGTGCAAGTCCTTTCAGACTAAGAATACAGTTGTAGCATATATACACATTTATACATATATACACATTTATGTGTATATATGTGTTTTGTGTGTGTATATAGATATATATGTATGTTTGACAAATATATTGACCTCCACTTAGCTAGGTGATCATCCATGTGTTTATGGATGTCTCTTTATTCTATTTTTTAGTGACATGTTAATGCAGCAGGACACTACTGAGGTCATGTGTGTGGGTTCTAGAGTCAGATCGCCTGGGGTCAAGCCCTGGCTCCGTCTCCCACTTGCAAAGTGACCTGGAGTGAGTAACGAAACCCCATCCTCTCTATTTGACCCCTCTCTATAAAACCATAGTAACAATTATATAGGCTTCATAGGGGTATTGAGAGGATGAAATTAGTTAATTCATCATAATCCACTTCAGTGCAGCCTTGAACATGGTGAGTGCTCCCTGACTGCTATCTCTTGTTATCTCTTATTGCCAAGAACATTTCCATGGGAACAAATCTTTCAAGGGTCCCTGGTGCTGCCTGAATGTTGCCTCTGCCTATTGGTGACACGCAGAGCCCTAGCTCCATGGCACATTCCATGCTGTGGCTGTGCATATGTTTCCTCCATCAGTTGTTACAACAGAGTCACGGGGTCCTGCCTGCAGTATCATGTCCCCATGTGACAGACAAAGGCACAACAATTAGAGGTGTTAAGCAACTTAACCCAAATAATCACACAGCTAGTGAGTAGAGGAAACAGGGTCCAGAAGTGGACTGCCTGACTAACGCCCCTGGTCACAATCTGGGCTGTTGAGAGGGCATCCAGGGACCAGAGTAGCCAGCCACTTCCAGCAGGACACTGGTAGGAAGGGCCTCAGTACTCCAACATCAAGAGCCGCTTTACTTCCTTGAGTGTAAAGACCTAACCTAGCGCCACACATGGTGACGAAGTGTAACCTAGGAGGTGTCTGTCATCATTTAAGAGACAGATTGTGGCTGGGCATGGTGGCACCTGCCTGTAATCTCAGTACTTGGGAGGCTGAGACAGGAGGATCGCACGTTTGAGACCAGCCTTAGTAATAACAAGACTCTCAGCAACCTAGTGAGACCCTGTTTCAAAATAAAAAAGGGCTGGAGGTATAGCCCAGAGGTAGAATGCTCCTGGGTTCAATTCTCTGTACCAAGAAGAAGGAGAAGGAGAATGAGAATGAGGAGGAAGAGGAGAAGGAGGAGAAGGAGGAGGAGGAGGAGAAGGAGGAGGTCACTAGGTTCAGCCCATACTCAAGTAGAGAGAATGGAGGAGGGTTTGAGTGTGAGGAGGTGAGAATGTTGTGGACTATCTTGGACACCGCCTACTGTACTCACATTGGTTGATTCCCCCATCCCATCCCAGCTCCTAATTTTCTTAAAAGCAACGAGGAGAGGATGCCCCATACCTCCTCGAATTTGATTTTTGTAGTCACTGTGCATAGGAACGATGGACTCTCCCCTGTCTTACCACCAAATTTGGCCCACAAATGGAAACCAATGGAACAACACATGCACCAAAAAGATAGGAAGACATTTATTACCTAAATAATGAGGTTTTCTGGGGAGAACAGGGCTGACTCCCAGGCTGGACCAAAAATAGCTTGAGAGAGCAAGGATAGACTGGTGTAGGGCTGTTACAAGCGTGTACCACCACACCCAGCTAGGTTCTCGCTCTTTTTAGCATGTACCAAAATATAGACCATCATGTTCTCTCTGGATACAGCTGTAGATTTTGATAGATGCTTTTCATTAGGTTGAAGAAACTTCCTTCTTAGTTTGCTGAGAATCTCATCAGGAACCAACTTTGAATTTTATCTAACGAATGCTTTTATGCATTTTTTGAAATAATCAATAGAATCCTATGATTTTATTGTCAAAACAGCAAGTGGTATTGATTAATTTTCAAATTTTAAAACAAATCCGAATTCCTGCAAAAATCCCATTTGGGAATTGTGTATTCTGCTTTAAAAAATATGGTTGAATTAAATTTGCCTAAACTTTGTTGAGAATTTTGTTTTTATGAGGGTCATTGATGTGTAATTTCCTTTTATAAATGTCTTTCTCTATGGTTTTCTCTTGTCCATTTAATTTTTTATGCTTTTACTTTATTATTTCCTTTCCCATTCTTACCATGGATTTAACTGGCTTTTCTGGTCCTAGTTTCTTAAAGTAAAAGTTTAGGTCATTGATCAGACCTTTGTTCTTCAGTGTTACGAACTTCTTTGTATTCACTTCTCTAACGGTATTTCATATATTCTATAGTTTGTGTTTTCAATTTTAACAATTTAAAATGAGTTATAATTTTCCTTTTGATTTCTTGATTGAAGTTGACCCATGCATTAATTCAATGTCTGTTACTTAGATTTTGGGGTTTTCAGCACATCTTTTTGTTGATTTCTTTTCTTTTCTTTCTTTTTCTTTTATTTGGCATTGGGGCTTGAACCCAGAGGCATTCTATCTCCAAGTTACACCCCGAGCCCTATTCTATTTTATTTTTAATTTTTTTTTGCTGCAAACAGCAGGATTTTATTCTTCTTTATGACTAAATTATACTCCTTTGTGTATATATACCCTATCTTCTTTCTTTCTTTTTTTTTTGTGGTACTGGGGATTGAACCCAGGGGCGTGCTACCTCCGCGCTACACCCCCGGCCCTATTTTTTATACTTTATTTTGAAACCGGGTCTCATGAAGTTGCGGAGGGCCTCACTAAGTAGAGAGAGAGAGAGAAAGAGAGAGAGAGAGAGAGCCGAGGCTGGCCGCGAACCCAGATCCTCCAGTCTCCACCTCCCAAAGTACTGGGATTACAAGCGTGCGCCACCATGTCCGGCTATCTTCTTTCTTTTTTAAATATACTTTTATTGGTGCATTATAGTCTCACATCATAATGTAAATCATGTTGATAGTGACATACATGCACACAGCATTTGGTGGGCTTTTCCCCGATTCCCTCCCTATTTTTAAGTTTTGAAATAGTGTCTCACCAAGATGCTGAAAGTCTCCCTAGGTTGCTGAGGCTGGCCTTGAACCTGTGATCCTCCTGTCTTAGCCTCCCAAGTACTGTTAATGGAATGTGCTACCATGTGTGGCTCTTTTTGTTGATTTTTAATTTAATTCCATTGTGATCAGAGATCACTTTTAATCCCTTAAAATTTTTTGAATCTTGTTTTGTGATCCAGAAATGGTGTTTCCTGATAAATGTCTTGTGTACTTTTGTGAAGAATGTATGTTCTTCCGTGGTTGGCAGTAGAGTTCTATACACGCCATTTAGGTCTAGTTGATTGGTCGCCTTTTTCAAATTGTTAATATTTCTTCTGATTCTCTGTCTACTTTTTATTCACAGATTTTATGAAAGGGAGGATAAAATCTCCAACTCTAACTATGGATTTGCTTATTTTTGAGCTTTATCAGATTTACTTTATGGATATTGAAATTTTGTCATTAGCTCTATTAATATTTAGGAGTCTATATTTTCTTGATGAACCGACCCCTCTGTGATTATGAAATGACCCAAGTGATATTTTTTCTCTGAAATATACCTTGCCTGATATTACTATAGTCACTCTAGTTTTCTTTTGGATAGTGTTCACATGTTCATCTCTTCCTAGTCCTCTATTTTTAATCTATGTGTCTTTATGGTGAGATGGACTTCTGTAGGCTGTAAGGAATTTGTCTTGTGCTTCTGTTGAGAATTCTGCTGCTATGTTTATCTTGATTCCCTTCAGCATGTGTCTTTATTCCTTGGTTTCTTCTTTATCAGTGGTTTCAAACAATTGATTTATGGTGTACCTTTGGGTAGAACTCATCAAGTTTATTGTATTGTGGGCTTATTGAATTTCTGGTTTTCATTACATTTGAGAAAATTTTGGTCATTGTTTTCTCAAATATTTTCATGCCCCTCTTTTTCAGGGACTCCATTTATATTTTACACTGCCGGAATTTTCTCTAGAGCTCACTGAGTCCCTGTTTAATTTCTTCAGCCTTTTTTTTCTTGATGTTTCATTTTGGATAGTTTTTTTTTTTCTATTGCTGTGTCTTCAAGTTGGCTAATATCTTCTTTTATAGTGTCTAATACTTTATTATAATCTTATCTAGTGAATATTTTCATTTCAATCATTGTATTGAAAAATAAAAATAAATCATTTCAATCAGTTCCAGAAATTCCATTTTCATCATTTAAAATATTTTACTTTTACTTAACATGTTCAATCTTTATCTTCTTCAATATATGGAATATAGTTATAAAAACCTTTTATTGTTTTTGTCACTAATTCCACAATTGGTATAATTTTGGCTCATTACATATTGCACTTTCCTCTTCTAAGTATGTCTGGAATCTTTGAATTGGTCCCAGGACCTATAATTTTACCCTGTTGGAAGCTGAGAATATTTTCAAATTCTTATATTTTTGATCTTTTTTTAATGGGATGCAGTTATGTTCCTTGGAAACATTTTGTCCCTTTCAAGTCTTACATTTAAGCTTTACTAGGCAGAGGGTAAACAATCTTAAGAAGGAGGCTAACTTTTTCCCCCTGCTGAGGTATAAGCTTCTCAGGACTCTACCTAATCTCCCTGGACTGTAAGATTTACCGCTACGGATGATGGAACACAAACTGGCCCCACCTTGGTGGCTCTTTTGGTATTGACCTGATGCTGGCTTTGCGTGGTCCTTCCTCAGGCTCATGCAGTCTGTTCAGGTGTGTGCGCTGACTGGTATGCGCTGAAGAGTCAAGGTGGGCCCTCTTAGATGGCTGAAGTTCTTTCTTCGCACATTTCCCTTCTTGAAGGTGACCCTGTGAATTTTAGTCACCTTGACTTTGTCAGAGTCCTAGCTCCATCTCTTCTACGCAGGGAGACTGCCAGGTTCTGCTTTGGTTTTTCCTCTTTACACTGAAACCTGGAGACTTTCTCCATCTGGTCAGCTAGGTTTGTACAAACAGAGGCCTCATCTCCTTTGTTTCCTTTCTCTTGGGGACCATTGTCCTGAGCTGCCTGATGATCAGTATCTGAAAACCCCTGCATCGAGCACTTTGTCTATTTTGTGGGCATTGTCCTTGTTCTTAGTTTTATGTGGAAGGATAAACCCAACCCCTGTGCTTCATATTGGCTGGAAGGGACCATCTCGCAGAGATGTTTTAGTTTGTATTTGTCTGTAACCTGTGAGATTAAAATCTTGTATTAAGTTTAGGTGCCACTTTAGTTTCTTTTGCTTTCCTATATACTCTTGCCCTTTCCTTTATTTCTATTGGGTTGTTGATCTTTTTTTAAAATTCATTTCTAGGAGTTCTTAATAGATTATGGAGATTTTTCTCCTTTCTTGTAAACCTGTTCTTGTCTCTGATTTGTGTTTTTACTTTGCTTGGAATTATGACACATTCCCAGAACTGGAGGGGGAAAACACCAGGAATGATCGAGATGAGGTTTCTTACTATCTTGGTTGTATGGGGTCTTGAATTTAAAATTAAGTCTGTTTATAAAAAGTAAAGGTATTTTATATATTTAGATGAGATCCACTCTCTTTACAAATATTTTGATGAATAGTTAACAAATTTTTAGCTTCCCAAAGTGAGGGGTTTGAAGAGTTCATCATTTGTCTCTCTGCTGGGGGAATGGGGGGGGATGAACTGAATTAGTTTCTATCACCTCATAATAGGAATTTTTTTTTTGCAGTACTGGGGATTGAACCCAGGGGCATTCTACCTCTGAGCTACATCTCCAGCCCTATTTCTTATTTTTTATTTCGAAACAGGGTCTCACTAAGTTGTGGAGGGCCTCACTAAGTAGCTGAGGTTGGCCGCGAACCTGTGATACTCATGTCTCAGCCTCCCGAGTACTGGGATTACAAGCGTGCGCCACCACGGCCGGCTTCATAATAGGAATTTTTAATCTCAAGTCCATATACTCCTAAAGAATCCCTGTTCTTGAAGGCAAAACGATTTCATCTTTACTAACTTCTAATTGAGATGTAGCATTTCTTTGCATTATAAACATAGCCAACCAACCATAGGAATATTAGTAAATATTGTGACTTTGTCAACAGTAAGAAACCACACACATTTTCATGTCATAGTATGGTTTTTGCAAATATACGAAAGCATTTTTATATTCATTACTATTTATTAGTATTTCAAAATTATGGTATTTTTAGACTTGGTGCCAGATCTTGTTTTTTATTTAATTCACTAAAAGGAAGCACTATTCTTACTTTATCACAAATATGCTTTAAAACTATTTTGGTAAGTGTATTTCACTATAATTGGTTTTCTTGGTAATCATACATTTTATTTTGTGCATGGATAAACATTATTCTGACAAGCAGCCCATAGACAATTATAGATGGCTAAAGGGATAAAATAGATTAGGAGCCCTTGTTTTAGTCACACATTATAAAATTTCCGGCTGGAGTCACCTCAAGAAGAGAGGAGGTAGCAATAAGGCAACGTCTAGCTTTTCATTTGAGTCTCCTACCCAGCTGGAAGATTTGAGGCTATAACCTAACTCTGAGAGACTCTGACCTTCCGCACTCATTTCAGGCTTGGTAAACTGCAGGAGCCCAGCAGTTCACGCCTCTGATGTGATAGTTTCTATCTCAAGCAGAGCTTACTAGGTTTGGGGCCTGAAACTTCTCTGCAAGCAGTAGCTGATAACAGACTCCCTTCTTTCCTGATGAGCTGGTGCCAAGATGACTTTCCACATCAATGAAACAGCTTCACATCTGACATTCTGGCTTGGGGCCTCCTCTCCTTTCATTTAATCAGCACCAATTCCATCTTCTGTCTTACAATCCATCACATCCAGGGCACAGGGCCTGTATCATCTTGCTTGTCTCCAACTCTGCCTCTGCCCTCCGGTGCTCCTCCTTCTCTGTCCACACTCTTTCCAGCTGTGGCAGGTGAGGATGCCAGGAAACCAGAGAATTCCAGCATCCAAGCCTGCATGCCCCTGCTGAGACAGGCTATCAGCTTTCACTATGTAACAAAAGAGAGTGGTGACAAAATCAAGCCCAAAGCAAAGACCCCGTGGAGCTCGAGTCTCTGATCTTGTCATTCTTTGACCACAAAACTCTGTGACCCAGAACTCTCTTTTTCTAAGATTACTCCAAAGACAAAACTTTTTAGTCTCTGTTACCCAAGAACATTTTATTGCACACATCTCCATTTTCTGGTTTAACTGTAGTCATGAGAATGAACATTTTCCAGTTTGGGAAGAGCTTTCTTAGTTATGATTTCATTTGATCCTCTGAACAATTGTGTACATCAAGTTTTCCTGTTCCCATTTGACAAATAAGATCTTTAAGCCCAGAAAGTTTCAAGGCTAGCTTTCTTTTTTTCTTTTTCTTTTTTTTTTTTTTTTGTGGTACTGGGGTTTGAACCCACTAGCTTTTTAAATGTGCTAGAACAGCAAGGCAGCCTGGGACTCCTGCTTTCAGGGCCAATGTTAGCTCTACTGCCCTGAGCTTCTTGCTGTAGGGAGAGATGAATATACTAACACACAGGGAATCTCTCAGTCTGGTGATTTATCTGCTTTTTGTGTTCAGCAGATAGAGTTTCTTTCAAACAATATTTTAAAAATAATTCATATAAGTTCTCAACATTTAAAAATTTGGAAATTTCACAAAATCTAGATTTCTGGCCTTTTCCCCCTTCAGATGAAGAGGGCACCCATGATCAGAAGGCAACCATCGGCTAGCGGTGGTTCTCCTTTCCAACGGGGTGTGAGTTTTCTGATACTACAATCCCCACCTTTCCTTACTGCTCCCCATGTGGAGGCAGTCTGTTATCATTTATAACTGTCTTTGTGCTGTTGTTTTTCTTAGAGTGGAATTAAAAGAGGAAAGAAAAAAAGGTCCTGGAACTCATTTCTATCTCCAACGTGGGAAAGCAAAATGTAGACCTCGAGATGGTTAGTTTTTAGGTATTAACTTGACTGGATTAAGGAATCCCTACAAATCTGAACAGTCATTATTTGGGGTGTGTCTGTGAGGGTGTTTTCTGAGGAGATTAGCATATGATCTCAGTGGACTAAGACCAAAGACTTACTCTCACAGCGGGTGGGCACCATCCAATTACCTGGGAAGAGAGAGGAGAGATATAGACTGTAGAGTGGTACCTGCTACTGACAGCCAGAACACGCTCATCTCAGCCTTCAAAACAGAAGTCCATGCTTGTTGATCTTTGTTTGGACTCTGGATTTTACACCAGTACCCCCTTCCCCAGGTTCTCAGTCTTTTTGGCCTCACACTGAGAGTCACACCACCGTTTTCCTGATACTGAAGCCTTTGGATTTGGTCTGGGCCATGTTGCTGGTGTCTCACGGTGTCAGCCTGAAGATGATCTGTCACAGGACTTCTCAGCTGCCATGATCTTATGAACCAATTTCCCCCCTAAATCCCCTCTCCTATATCTATTAAAATATTTTATTGGAACCGGGCATGGTGGCACACGCTTGTAATCCAAGTACTTGGGAGGCTGAGACAGGAGGATCACGGGTTTGCGGCCAGCCTCAGCTACTTAGTAAGGTGCTCTGCAACCTAGGGAGACCCTGTTTCAAAATAAAAAATAAAATAGTGCTGGGGTGTAGCTCAGAGGTAGAATGCCCCTGTGTTCCATCCCAATTACAACATACACACACACATACACTATATATCCTCAAAGACATACCCTCACAGTGGGTGGTCACCATCCAATTGCCTGGTAACAGAGAGAGGAGAAATACAGAAGGTAGAGTGGTACCTGCTGCTATATATATACCTGCTGCTATATCTATCTATCTATCTATCTATCTATCTATCTATCTATCTAATCTTATTGGTGCTTTGTCTCTAGACAACCCTGACTGATAGAGACCTAGAGAACATTGTGTTTATTTTTAGTCTGACATGCCTGGGACCTATAAGAATCTGAGTTTGTGATTCCTTATAAAGACGGTCGTTCCCAAATCTGGATGTCTGTATTAGTCAGCATTTTCACCGCTATAATCCAAAGACTTGACCATGTCACTTAGAGGAAGAAAGATGTATTTGCTCTTGGCTTGGAGATTTTGAGTTCTGTCCATGTGAGGCTGGAGACTGTGTATCTCAGGGCATGGCAGCGGGTAGTGGGGAGACTGCGTATCTCAGGGCATGGCAGTGGGTAGTCGGGAGAGAGAGAGAGAGAGAGAGAGAGAGAACAAGGTTTCACTCTCACATCATGGAGGCTGGAAGTAAGAGAGGAATCAGGGAGAGTAAGAACCAATATATAATACCCAAGACCACACCACCAGGGATCCACCTTCTCCAGCCACAGCCTACTGGCCTGGGCTACCACCCAAATAAATCTACTGCTGTGATTACAACTCTCATGACTCAATTACATCAACTCTAAACACCAATTTATCAGCTCTTCAGGGGCCATTCTACATCTAACTATAATAATGCCCATTGTTATTACTTGAGAAGCTTTGAACATATAGAAGTCTCTAGGATGTTTCACAGCCCTGCTGAGTGATACCCTCAGAAATGGGCCCTAGTTATCTGTAGTTTTAAAAACTTCCCAGAAGCCAGGCGTGGTGGTGCATGCCTGTAATCCTAGTACTTAGGAGGCTGAGACAGGAGGATTGCAGGTTCAAAGACAGCCTCAGCAAGTAGTGAGACTCTCAGCAACCTAGTGAGACCCTGTTTCCAAACAAAAAATAAAAAAAGGGCTGGGGTATAGCTCAGAGGTAGAATGCCCCTGGGTTCAACCCTTAGTACCACAAAAAAGAAAAAAAAAAAACAACTTCCCAGTTGTCCTGATCAGTAAACCACTGATTGAACTCTCACGGTCTCTTTTTTGGGATGCCTTTCCCTGAGCCTCCTTCAACAACACCTAATGAGAAGTGTTTAGGTAACGAGGGCCCTGCCCTCATGAATAGATTACTGCCACTATAAAAAAGGCTTGCAGAAGTGGGTTTGTCTCCTCTACTTTCTGCCAGGTGAGAACACAGACTTCTTCCCCTCCAAAGGACACAGAAACAAGGCGCCATCTTGGAACCAGAGACCAGACTTGCCAACATCTTCATCTTTAGTATTCCCAGAAGCCAGAAATATGAAACATAAATTTCCTTTCTTTATAAATTATCCAGTCTATGGAACTCTGTAATAGCAGCCCAAAAGGGATTAAGCCAGGGAGCTAGAAATGAGCACTTTGAGATGTTACTTCCCCTCTTGGGCTCGTGCCTCTTCATCTGAAAAACGGAAGTGTAGGAAGAGACGGAGACACTTAACCAAAGCCAGGGCCCGAATGGTGGTTTCCCAAATCCTGGACATTTCTACCAGTATAGACTTAATTTCATAGAACAGGCCTTTTTCTCTGAGATTTTTTTTGTAAGAAACAAGATCATAATGGCCTAGGTGTGTGTGTGTGTGTGTGTGTGTGTGTGTGTGTAATTTGCCTCAAGGCAAAAATTGAAAGTTGGAATTTTCTTGTAATATACTTGCTACCACTTATTATATCAAAGACAAATTCATCATAATGTCAAATACCTGTCATCTGGGCTTACTATTAAAGAAATCAGAGATTTTTCTCAGACATTTTAGGGAAATAATAATAGTAGTAGTTATGGATATACTTCATTGAGCATTAATTCTGTGTCAGGCATTCTCTTATTTGCTTTGTACACATGATTGTACTTAATCTTTACAAGAACCTCTGTAGTAAGTCTTTTCTTCCATAACTCACCATGAGCAGTTGGAATGGAAGCTCTGAAGATTATTTCGTTTACTGTGCATTGGACAGCTATCATGCCATGGGGCCCGTAGCTGAAAGAGCTGGGATTTGAGTCCCATTTTTCTCCTTCATGAACCCATGGGACCTTTATGTTTTTCAGATAATTTTCCTCTCTCTCCAAGTTGGGTTCCAAGCTGACCCTCATTCCAACTTTTGTTTCCATAAAATCTCGGATCGGTATTATACATATCCTGTCCAGGTTAGATCACCTGAGGCTGGAGCTGGTGTGCAGGGTGGGGTGAATCGGGGGAGGGGGTGGCCCAGCTGAGTGCACCTGCCAGGAACAGCCAAAGGGAGGCTGCCATGCTGGGGCAAGTGTGCCAGACACATCTTTACCGTGTCAGGGTCCCCCTCTTGAGGACAGGTTAGGCAACATCACTATGCCATAAACCTAGCAAGTCACGAGCCGGGCGTGGTGGCACACGCTTATAATCCCAGTACTTGGGAGGCTGAGATCGGAGGATCCGGGTTTGTGGCCAGCCTCAGCTACTTAGTGAGGCCCTCTGCAGCTTAGTGAGACCCTGTTTCAAAATAAAGAATAAAAAAATAGGACTGGGGGTGTAGCTCGGAGGTAGAATACCCCTGGGTTCAATCTTTGGTACCGAAAAAACAAAAACAAAAACAAAAAACAACCTAGCAAGTCACTAAAAAATACCTCTGTAGAACTTGGGAGCAATATTACACTGAGAGAACAAATAGAGGTGGGAAATATCATTCTATAATTAATGTGATCATGATATTTTTAGAGTTACTTTTCAAAGCACTTTCACATATATGATTCGATTGCATGCTCAGATAAAGCCAGTAGCATACACAGAGATTCTGTACTGCTAGCTGGTCAGGGATTGGTGATAACTACGCAAAGCCATGCTTCCCTCACCTTCAGGGCCCCTCTCATCTCCGGGTGGAGTGAGGCAAACACATGACACAGGTCCGAGTCCTGAAAACAGTTGAGTAGAGAACTTGCATTTCATGTGCATCATAGTAGAAATGGTTTCTGGGTGGGAACAAGAGTGTTGTGTCCAACCGGGCGCGGTGGCGGCACACGCTTGTAATCCCAGTACTTGGGAGGCTGAGACAGGAGGATCGCAGGTTTGTGGCCAGACTCAGCTACTCAGTGAGGCCCTCCACAACTTAGTGAGACCCTGTTCCAAATAAAGAATAAAAAATAGGGCTGGGGGTGGAGCTCGGAGGTAGAATGCCCCTGGGTTCAATCCCCGGTACCGCAAAAGAAAAAAAGAGTGTTGTGCTTGATAATAAAAATTGGGGCTGGCCCTGGTTAGTGGAGGAATGTGAGGCTGCTGAGATCATGGGAGACATTCCCAAACAAATGTAAAAAAAAAAAAAAGTTGCCAGGCGTGGTGG